>VNJU01001240.1:40100-81790 GCA_008042675.1 Drosophila seguyi | reverse complement strand
ATATGCTCTCACTACTATATAAGTCGGAACCGGCCGGATCGGACGACTGTATCATATAGCTGCCATAGGAACGATCGGTAAATTTTAATCAAAAAAATTATAACTTAGCCAATTTTTAAGATATTTGCATAAAATTTTAGATCTGATCATTTGGTATTATTTTAGAATTTCGGTTTTAATTTTATCAAAATCGGACAACTATATCATATAGCTGCCATAGAACCGATCGGAAAATTTTGAGAAAAAAATCTAACTAAGCAAATTTTCCGCATATTTTCATAAAATTTAAGACATGGCCATTTTTTATTATTTCAGAATTTCGGTTTTAATTTTATCAAAATCGGACCACTATATCATATAGCTGCCATAGGAATATATATATCTGTTTGCCTTTGTTGCTTGCAACATTTTTCGCCAGCAACATTCTGCATTGGCAACATTTATTTAATGACAGTACCCGAGAAAGCGAAAAAGTCAGAACATTTTTCTTCTTCTTCATCTTCTTCATCTTCTAATTACTGCAAGGGTATTTAAACTTCGGAACGCCGAAGTTAGCTTCCTTTCTTGTTTTTAAATTGCAAAGATGGAAAAATTTAACAAATAGAAGAAATCATAAATAAATAACTTTTTCGATAGTTTCGATAGTAAATTTGTAGCATTTTTATCGATATGAGTATTAAGACTCAATTTTTTTATTTTTTTTATTTGCAAATTTTGCAAACATTTAATAAATTAAACAAATATTTCTTAAATATCATAAAAAAAGTAATTTATAATTTAACATTTTGTAATATTCCGATAACTTTCCTTCAAGAAAACCCAAAAATTGCCGCACCTAAATATTTAAAATGGAATGAAAGCTCCTCTCAGCTGGTAAACTCTTTGGTATTAAACCAATATTGGTTGACGGGCATTTAACCTCCTCTTTTTCCCGACTTTGGGCCTTGGGATTTTCGCTAACCAATTTGGAATTATCGATTGAAAGGCATTTCTCGAAATCCGCTGATTGACGACGCAGATCGCAGTCGCAGTCGTTACGAATTCGAGTTGACCCCCTCCCGACCTTTGGCCCACTTTGGTGGCTCTGTGTAATTAGATTAAAGACGACTTTTCCGACACCACAACGACACTGCACTCCACTCCCCATTCCCCGCTCTGTGCCTCCTTCCATGACCAAATTAAAATAATTCCAGCGAACATAAATGCCAAGTCCTCGCATATAAATCAAATCTTTTCCACTACCGCCTCTCTGGCACGTAATTAAAAGATGCACAGCATCAGAAAGCAGTAGGGGGTTAAGGGTAAATGGGGGTAAAAGCTGGAGAGGGGGGGGGGGGGGGTTAAAGGGCCACGCAGATAGAGGTGTCATATGGGTTGGGTGGGGGGAGTGTGGAGTTTTTCTTTTTTTTTTTTTTTGGGTAGACTTTTCGGGGGTCGTCTGTGCCACACATGTTTGACACAGATGTGAAAGCTGGTAAAAGAGGGAAAAGGGGAAAAGCGGAAGGAGATTTTCCACACAAACACACACGTGCACACACACACACTCACACACTTGCACAAAGTGCACAGTGCAGTGTAATTTAAAGCTGCAAAATTATGTAGTGCAGTGTGGCAGAGATTTATCTGGTGTAGTTAGGTGTAAAATAGTGCGGTAATTACTTTAGTCCAAAGAAAAGGAAAACTTATTTGTAATGGCCATAATTTTTAATTTTATTTATTTACTTGGTGGAGAGAGTTGCTCATGTGGAATTTTTCGGGTTTTATTTTGTAGGGAAAACCCCTTTTTTAAAGTTATTAGTATTATTTTTAAGGCTTGTAGTTCATTCTTTCATTAAGGGTTTTAGCTTACTCCATTTTATTTATATAATTCGAGACTCGATCAAGGTCAGAACCAGATCATTATATAGCCAGAATTTTTCAGAAGCTTTTTTATCGATTTACAACTTTCCATTTTTCCAACATTTTTCTGCAGTTAAACTCCTTACATTTATGGATATTTACTCCAGAATTTAGACTTGAGAATTTCTAGGGCCGTCATTGTAAATATTTGTTCAACTTTATCTCATTAAATGTTAAATTTATTATTTAAATATAGAACCTTTTATTCATTATTATATTTTTTAATCAGAGTAAACATTTTCCAGCTTGTTAAATTTTTCTTCTTTGACAATATAACTTATTATTTGGTGTGGAGAAAAAATAAAATGCCAGAGGAATGCCGACAACAAAATAATAAAGTCAAGTTATTCTTTTTTATGTTATTCTTTTTTTTTTTTGAGGACAGACAGCAAACACACACAGAAAGAAAAAAATGGTGTGTGGTCTTTTGCAAAATGCACAGGGGTCAACCGAATGCCGTGAAATATTTATGTTTGTATCCATCTTGTCTCCTGGATCCTCCTCCTCTCTGTCTCGGTATCCCTTGGCTCTGGAGCGCATCGTAACCTCAAAAGGCTAGGGAATTGTATGCCCGCCGGCATCCATCTATCCATCCATCCATCCTCCTCCTCATCCTCCTTTCTCCTCCTCCCTCCTTCCCCTAAATATTTCTGTTGCAGCAGCAGGAGTGTGTCTACTGTGTGTGTGTGCAATGTGGCGCACTTCCTGGTTGGGCGCAGGTTGCTTTCCTTCTCATTTTCCGGCTAACCTCATCCTCTGCAACTGCTGCCGCTGCCGTTTGTTAATGAAAAGAATGAAGGAAACCAACCAAGAAGTGGAAATGCCAACAGAGTAACGAATGGAAAATGCTTTACACATTTTGGATCAATTTAAGAATTTAATACTAAATGAACATTAAAGGTTAATACATAAAATAGTTGTAATAATTTTAAAATAATTTACACAATTTGCTAGGTTTTATTTGTGATTTATTTATAATATTACACAGTAAAAAGGTTCAATTCCACCTTAAAGTAGCCTTTATTTTAAAATATTTCTAAAAATCCGTATTTTTAAACCCTTTTGATAAGAAACTATTATTTTAAAAATAATGATGTTTTAAAGTTAAAAAAATTAATTTTTAAAAATATTTTTAAAAACCCTTATTTGCAGATATCTTTAGGATATATTTTAGTTTATGTAAAATCACTTAAAAAATGTATTTTAAAATATTTCTAAAAACACATTATTGAAATAAATAGGAAAATTAAATTAATTTAAATTTCATTTAAAACTTATGAGGTTTAAAAGTAATAATAAATTAATTAATTAAAAGGACACCTTTTAAAATCCAATATTTTAAGATATCTTTAAAAAATCCTATTTAAAGCCCATTTTAGAAGTTTTGAAAATCCCAATTTTAAATTTTTTCAATACGAAAATATTTTAAAATTTAATATGTTTTAAATTATTTAAAAATCACTTTAAAAAGCCCTTATTTTAAGAAATCTTTTAACATACCTATTTAAAAACCCCTTCAATCAAAACCATTATTTTAAATAATGGGATAGTTTAAAATAAAAAGATTCAGTTATGAAAATTAAGAATAACAAAAAGTCTATTTGAAAAAAAAAAATTAAAAAAAATATTACAAATCTTTATAACGGATTAAAAAACACCTTTTCTAAATTCCCTTTTTACAATACTCCTTAAAAACCCCGTATTTTTGAAAATCCCTTGAAAAATCTCAATTAAATTCTGAAATTTCTCTTAACTGTGTACGCTTTACTTTATTTCCCAGTACACTTAAAAATTTACAAATGCCTATTAAACTATCGTTTATTTTATGTTTAAATCTATTATTTTTTCCAATTATTTGAAAAGCTTTTAAAGTCTTTCTATTAAATTCAAAATTTTAAAATTCAAAAGAGGGCAAAAATGATGATGGGAAACATTTCGAAAAAACCCCCCTAAAGAACGCGGAAGCGTCAACAAGCTCGTTCCCAACTCACACAATGTCCTATCCTAACCCATCTCATCTCACGGCTTTCCCAGCAGATTGTTGTTTGTTTGCTCAGGACGGGGCAGACATTTTTCCAGCCATTTCCACAGCCCCCTCTCCCTCGGCCCAACCATTTTCCATCATCTTGGCTTTTGTTGCTTGTTGGCTGGGCGGCGCGCTGCAACAACTATTTTGCAAAAATTTTCTTTTTCTCTTCCTTTTTTTTTTCCTACACTTTGCTTGTCAAATTATTTGTTGTTTCTACTCGGCTATTTCATACTATATATATTCTTATTTTCTTTTCTGTCTATTCATTTTTTTTTTCTGTGCCATTTTGCGGAATGTGAACTGGGCTCTCTTCAGCAGTTGCATCGTTTCTAAACCATTTTTCCCCCAGTTTCGCGCCCATTTCGGAACGTGTTTTCTTGCCATTTGCGGCGAATGGCATGAAACCCAAACAGTTTGTTTTCTCTACGAATCTCTGGATTCTGCGATTCCCCAGCCAAAGTGCCAGCAGAGTTAGTCTCTGTTTTTCTTTCTGTTTTTATGTGATGTTTGCTGTAGTAATTAAAATGCCAAATGTCCATAAATAGAACGGACTAGAAATGGGAACAAGAATGAGGCAGGAAAACCAAAGCAAACAGAAACACAAAAACTACAAGAAGCCAAGAGAGAGAGAAGAACAGAAGCTGGAACTGAACAAGATCTTTTAATTGAGATCATAATTCATTGGAACTGCACTCGGACTCGGACTCGGGACTGAGAAGATCCCTCAAAAACCGAATCCCACACAAACATTTTGTCTGTTCCAGCAGGAAGTTCGTATTTAAAAAAAAACAAAATTAAAACTACACACAGTCACGCACAGAGAAGTCGCAGTCAATTAGCATAAAGACCTTTGACTTTGTTGTAATGCGTAGGCCCACACCCAAATTTTTCTGTTTTTTTCCCTCTCCCCACTTTTTCTCTTTAATTCCGACGATATCAATCTGACTCTGTAATTCGGTCTTTAAATTTTTCCTACTTGTTAACGAATGTTTATGATGTTTGTTTGGTCAAGCATTTAACAATCACAGTGGGTCAACAAACTTTGATATCAGCCAAGAAATATATATCCGCCTGGGATATCCATCCGCTTCGATTTTAGTTTCGAAGATTGAAATTCTAAAAAGAAAATCTAGAAAGAAAAACAGTAAGCGGAAGGAGAGATGCCTCGACAACAATTTTCACACCAATCAGGTTGTTTACTTGCTGATTTCTTTAGATTTGTATACAGTTCATTGCATTTCTTGTGCAGTTCTCATATATTCTGGCATTATTTACCCATTGTGTCCTTAGTCCCTGATGTGTTATGATGTGTGCATTCATGACTGTAGAATGAACTTAAAAGTTTACAGTTTATATTATTATTATATTAAATATTATATATTTATTTATAAATATTTAGTTTCCTTCAGTTTTTATTTCTTCATAGGGTTCATTTGTGTTCATTTGTGTCCTGGGGTTCATTATTCTTGACAGAACCCCTAGTAGTTCACTTTCAATGTAGTTCACTTTTGTCAAAAAAGGCTTAGTTTCTTTTTTATATAAAGTTAATTTTACCATAAAAAATGTATATTCTTATTATAGTTTAATTTTTCTTAAAAGTATTCATTTTCTTTGTGTTCATTTTCTTTAAAAGTGTTCATTATTTACTTGGTTTTTTTATTCCTTCAATTAATTATTTCATAAAGCTTGAAAGATGTTCTAAAAGTTAAATACTACTATTAATTGAAGTAAACTAAATAAATAATACATAAAATAAATAAATCAAGTTTTAAACAAATTTTTTTTAACTGTTTGTTGGTTCACCAAGCTGCACTTGCTGTTGTTATTTCTTTTCATTGCTTTAACTTCATTAATCGGCTTCCTCCACGATTTGTCCCCTGTTTTTTTTCATATTTTTTTTACTCTTTCTTTGGTTTCCCCTCGATGTTTGTACTTGTTTTGTTTGTTGTTTGTTGCCGTCTTCTGTTCGTACTGAGTGTGTGTGTGTGTTGTCGTTTTAACGCATTTAAAAGTCATTAGTCGCAGGCCTTCTCCGTTCTCCGTTCTCCGTTCTCTGTGCCCCATTGGCATTTCTCTGGCATATCTGTTAAGGGGAAAGGAAGCAGCCCCTTCAGCATTTTCTTACCATTTTCAGCTGCTGCCTGTTTTCCCAATGGGTTTTTCCCCCTTTTATGATGATACTCCGCTGCTCTGCTGTGTGTTTTGGTTTGATCAGTTGGCCAAGTTGTACGTTTCTGGCCGTTTTGCCTTGGGCCTTGGGCCTTGGGCCCTGGGCCTCTTTATCTATCATGCACTGTCATTAATTGTCGTTTAGTTTAGTCCTTGGTTTATGGCTCACCCACTCGGCAAGTCGGCAACTCGGCAATCCGCTCGCCACTGCCCCTGCCTCCCTGTTACCCCGCTCTCTGTGTGTCCGGCATAATTATGTCCATTAGCGTGCCGTGCCGCAGTTGCAGGCCAGCAGGCAGTTTCAGATTCCTAGCCACAGCCCGGGAGCCGTGGCGGGGAGCCGGAGCTGTCCAGGCCATTTGGCTCAATTGTCTTGGCACGTTTCTGGTTTTCTCCCTTTGGACGCCTCGAACGCCTCGGAACTTCAAACAAATTTGTGCAACTCACGCACACACACACACACACAGCAAACATATCGATGGAAGGTCGAGACAGAGGATGCACTGACAAAAATAAAGGGCAAGAGCCATATTTAAAAAATTTTACAATTTCAAAGGATAGTTTTTAGCTCTTTTTGAGTATTAATTGTATATTTTATTACAATTTTTAATCATTAATCTTAAATTTAATTGTTATTTTATTAAGTCTTATTGTTTATCTTATTTATATAATTTTATGTATAAAATTTCAACTAAATTTGTTAACTTTTATAGCTACAAGACAATATTTAGTTGCTCTCTAAAATGTTTCCTTTGGAAGACGCTCAAAAGTATGCTACGATTTTTGAAGATTTATTTTATTTTTTTCAAAATTATTTGAATTTTCTTTATATTTGATTTTTCTTATAAAATTTTCATCAGCTTCGATTTAAGGGTTTTTTTATTCTATGATTTTGCATAGATTTTTAAAGTAAACATTTAATTTATTTTTCTTTTAGAATTTTAATCCAATTAACTTCTATCTACAAAGGAATTTTTTTGAAAAATTTTCCTTCTTTCCCGTGTAAGCTATATACATTCCTGTAACGACTTTGCCAAGATTTATGTTGGTCCTTTGCCGTTCTCCGGCTCCTTGTTTTCCCCCTTCTGCCGGCCAGACCACATAAGTTTAAAAATAATTTCCCTTGTTTTTTTCTTTGTTTTTGCATAACTTTCCAGCAAACGGCCTATTTATACAGGCCACTCGAGCGAAAGGATTGCCTCTACACATATCCTTAAGCCAGGATTGGCCCCAGGAAAGGCGGTTGTTTCTTTAAGCTTGAAAACATTTTCCAACATTCAATTGATTTGTTATCCATACATTTTCCAAGACCAATTAGAGTTGCTTGGTTGTTTGGGTTAAATATAAAATTACATAAGCTCAGGCTTAGTAATTTTAATACATATATTTTTTCCTGTTCAATTCAAAATCAATTTAAATTTTCTCTCCTCAATAATCACATTTTAATGTTTACCTTTTAAAAAGGGAACAAGGGAATGATATTCAAGGAAATATATTTCTGAGGAAAAATTTAACAATCCCTTTGATTTTTTATTTCCATCTTTTTTGCATGCCTTTTCATGTACGAGGAAAACTGAGAGGAAAATCAGCCTTGCACAGACCTTGCCAAAATGCATTCCTTGCAGACGTCTCGCTCGATTTTTATTTGATTTTATTTATTTATTTACTCTTGCCACCGTTGATGTTCACGACAACTACTTCGGCTTTTTTTTATTTTGTATTTTCTTCTCCAACCCCCTTAAGATACCTAAAAGAATTCAAGCAATTTGTTTTTGTTTGGTTTCGTTTTGGGTCGCGTCTTATTTGTTTGTATTATGTTTGTTTGTTTGTTTCCTTTTTGGCTTTTTGGCACACTTCAATTGAGCAGGAGCGGCAGGGGGGAGGAGGGCGGAAACACAACAAGTTGAATTTCATTGAAATTGAAGGGTGTGCCCTCTCTGTCCCCCTGGTTCCTGTTCATATTTCAAGTACTGGGGATTTTTCACAGCTCCTTAATTTCACAAGATGATAGATAGTCTTTATATATTTATTATAATATATTTTTTTAAAGGATTTTCTTGATAATATTTGTAGAGACTTTAACTTTTAATAAAATCTTTTAAATATTATTGAAATTTCCCCTCTTCTAGCTTAGCCATCTTATTAATTTAAACAATGTTTTCCAGTTAAGTAATAGCCTGTTTTCTAGAGGCAATCATTTGGCTCCCAGTCTCATCATCATCATTGTTGCCCCACATTTGTTGGGGCTCCTTGTCAGAGAAATACCCTTGTCAGCATTGAAATGGAGTCGGGGTTCGGTTTGGAATTCTCTTGAATATATCGTATGCAGATGGTCAATTTTGTTTTCGAAAATGTTTGGACAGCTTCCCCCAAAGAATAAATGGGAATTTATTTTGTTGTTCCTAAAACTTTAGTGGTTGTTGCCGGCGCTTAATTGGGCAGATAACGCGACGAGTTCATTTTTAGTGTTTATGTCACACTCAGCCAAGGCATAAATGCCGCCTCAACATTTCCCTAAATCATCTGTCTGTCTGTCTGGGATGGCGCCCCAGCTGCTCTTTTCGCTTCATTTAGTAATATTTTACAGCCACACTTAATCCAAAAAAAATTCTAAAACAATACCCAATCTGAAGTCTAATGCCTTAATACCAGTTTTCTTGAATTTTAATTGATTTTCTTTATGTTTTCTCTCGTTTCAGGTGAGTTTCCAAATTATTAATTGCCTAAAGCTACCTGGAAAATCAGCAAAATAATAATTGTAATCGTGTGATGGAATCAATGATAAGTAGCTTATATAATTGCATTGATTTAAGTTAATTAAAATAAGAAATCTAAGTTTAATTGCTGCAAAGAAGGCATTTAAAATGCCATTTGTTGGTTAATTAAAACAAAAGGGGATTAGCTTTAAGGTTGAATTAAATTTATGGGCTTATGTTTGAAGACTTTTGTAGGACACTTAATTTGTATTCAAAGAACACTTTATTAACTCTAAATTTAAGCTCTTTTGACAAGCTTAAATCAATAATGTTATAATATTTAAAGTTAACTTCAATTCAGTCTGCAGTTTTTCCTTTCTTTTAAATTGTATTTATTCTTTTTTTTCAACTTTGTAAGCCCTTGTACTTTAATCCATTTATGAATGGATAAACAGTTTATGCTTGTTTGTTCAACTTTTTTATGGATAGCTGTTGTGTCTGGTGGAAATTAAGGAAAATCCGCCACCGGTATTGGTATTTACGCACAAAAAAAAAGATGGCAAAATTGGGAACGCAATGAAAGTTGTTCATACATATACACATATGTGCAATTTTATGCTTTCATCCAGAGATGAACAGCAGCCACAAAGTCAAATTCCTTCATTACGCTTCTGTTTGCCAGTTGTTTATTGTTCATTCTCTTGCTCACTTGCTCATTCGCCCTTGCTTCTGCTTCTGCTTCATGCTCATGTGCTTTGTACTTGTGCAATGGTGCTTTTGCTTGCATACCCTTTTATTTTATGGATTATTTTGATTGTGGAGAGTGGATTATTTAGGGATTTAATTGGTACTATTTTTTATATATTTATATATGTTTATATTTGTTCTTAAATAAATTAAAAACAAAGTATATGTTTAAAAAAATATGTAATTAAATATTATTTTATTTAAACATATATTAACTATTTATATATTAAAAATATATATTTTTAGATTTATATTTGTTCATTTTTCATAATTCATTTGTTCATTTTTTTCATTATTCATTTGTTCATTTTTTATCATTCATTTGTTGATTTCTCGTTTTTTTCAAAATTCATTCTTCATTTGTTTATGTTTTATTATTTATTTGTTCATTTCTTCATGATACATTTCTTCATTATTCATTTGTTCATAATACATTTCTTTTTTATTAATTTGTTCATTTACTCATAAACTTATTTCTGTCTTTCTTTCTTATATTTTAAGATCAAGACTTGATCAAGACATTTATTTATTAAAATCAAGATTTAAGGGTATTTTCAGCTTCGGTTTCAAGGCTTCACCTCAACTCTAGTTTACGATGTATAACTTTTTCCTTTTTTTACTCCTTTTTTTTTACACATTTTTTACTCTTTTTATTTTTGCCGCTTTCGCGACCGCAGTTGAGAGTTCATTTGTTGTTGAAGGCTTTGGGCCTGAAGAGAAGAGCATTTGAAGTTGCCTCTGGCTTGGAACTGGGAACCCCTGCCTTAACCTCCTCTAAACCCCCTTAACCCCCCTCCTCTATGGCCGCTTCCATTCAAAAATAATGCCTTTGGATGCTGCACGAGAATGCATGCGAATGTTCTTCTTTATGGAGTAAAAAATGCATATAAATCGTATTTAAATTTTATGGTTGACACTTTGTGCCCTGCTTTACTCTCATTTCATTTCATTTCCTATCTCTTTCGCTCCTTCATGCGGCACGGTACGCCACGGGGCAGTGTCATAATTCACTTGGAAAAATATATGTATATTTTTCGGTTTTCTTCCACGGCCGCCCAGGCAATTATTCCATTTTAATAAACCATAATTTATATATTTTTTGACTATTTTTAATTAAGTAATTGATAGATAGATTCCCAAAAAGACACACAGGACTCGCAAAGGGGGGGAAGGCGGAGTTGCCTAGCCAAAATCGATGAAATTTAATTAAATATTTTCCGTTTTCTTGTCCATAAACTTTTATGCAGTCGAAAAAGGGTTGAGTGGAAGCGGGGCGGAGGTCACGAAGGCCTCGGTTTCGGTCTTGGTCTTGGTCTCGGTCTTGGTCGCCTTTGCCTTTGCCTTCGCTTCATTTTTGGCGGTATCCTAGTCCCCCGAAAATTTGGAATTCTGAACGTCAAAATGTCAGCTGCGGGCACAAAATAATCTCTCGTCCCAAACTCTTAACCCGCTCCCGACACTCGCACCTGCCGCCCTTTGTTTGCCGCTTAATAATCAAACACACAATTTATATAAAGGATACGAGTTCATTACCCGACCATAGGATACCGTGTCCTCTTTGACTATGACACAGTTTCGGACGAAATTTATCGATAGTATCTATTCTACTGAGATAGAGATGATTATCGAGGAGACATATCTACAAAAATCTGATATATGTATAAATTTGATGTATTACATTTTTACATATCGAAAATTATCGTATTTAAGATATAAATATCGATATTCTATATAGATACGTTTATCGAAAGGATATTTCTAAAAAAAAGGGAAATTATCCTTAAAACTGATGCATTATACTTTTATATATCGAGATTAATCGCATTTAAGGTCAACATATCGATATTAACGAAAACAAAAATATTTAAATATTATTTTAATTTATCGCTCATATATCACAACGATAAAATATCGACTAATATATCGACGACTTTGACCTTAAATATGGATAAAGTATCGATATATTGATCATTTATTTAATTAAATTTTCAAGTCTTAAAAATAATAATAACTGCGACAAAAAAAAAACTAAGTATATTTAAAATCTATAAAACTACAGTTCCCAAAATCTAGATTTTCCTCTAAGAAAATCCCTGCAAGGTACGAGCTTGTTTGTCAGCCTTTTGCGTTGCCTACTTACTGGCGCCAAATTCCACTTGAATCGAATCGAAGAACATCAGGAAAATAAGGGAAAACTGGGTGGCAAGTCACGGGCACACAATGCCGAGTCAAGGCAGTCCAGGCAGCGGCAGAGGCAGTCACGTTCGTGATTCGTGTAATCTACGGAAGTGAATCGCTTTACATGGAATAATTATTAACAGATTATGCCCGAGCGAAAGGAGCTCTGTCTTTTATTGGCACAGAGAGGAGGGAGTGTGTGTGTGGGCGACTGTAATTGCCATGAAAGCGATTTTAGTTGATTAAACCAGCTGATAATTGAAATCTGGTCACAGTTTAATGAGCCACTATTTTTGTCCTTAAGCGGTAGTTGGCTTTTATATGTTAGCTAAACTGGTTGTATATACATATATTCAAGTCACTATCAGATAATTAGGGTTTCAGATGTGATTCGTTATTTATGGTGATCACTATTTAGATGAGATATTTAAGTAACATTATAAATAATGGGGAATAAATAAAGTAAAACCAGAAATATAGTTTTTTTATCATAGGTTTGTTATATTTAGTATATATAATATATAATATATATATATAATATTTAGTTTATTATTTATTTTAGCAGAAAAATCACCTAAGTTTCACAGTCACTGTCCCTGTCACCGTTTAATTGCCAACACTAATTATCCGCCACTAATTAGGTTTTGCTTGAGCGGAGGCGTGTTTCTGGCGTAAACTAATTTTCAAAGTCAATGTCGCGACGTGGCCTCATGCACCACTTCCAACTTTGCCGCTTTTTCCCCCAGCTTTTCCTCACTTTTCCACGCTAACCCCTTTTTCCCATGTAAGAAAAGACTTGCCTTGTTGTCGGCTTTACCGCTGTTGGGGCTGGGTTCCCATTACCCTCGAGGCTCCTGGGGGAAAAACTTCTCTTTCTCTGTGTGTGTGTGTGTGTGGGAAGGAGGAAAAACTCCATAGTGTGGGTGCGTGAGAAGTTTTCATTATATATTCATATACAGTCACACACTCTAACGCTCACATATTCACACACAATTTGCTATTAGATGCTCGTTGAAAAGTTTTCGACTTTTGGGTTTTGCACAATTCAATCAACAACAACAACTACAACAATCTCAACAACAACTACAACAATCTCCACAACAACACACAAAACTGCAATGGAAAACAACTTCTGAGGGAAAGAACATGTAGGAAAATATACCAAAAGAAAATTTCCACTAAAGAATTCATCACTAATTAGAAAATTTCTAAAGGAAACAGTTTGATGTTGTGGGTTTTGAAAATTGGGAAAGGTTTTATTTCGCCAGCTTTCGACAGCTTGCCAGAATTGTTGCCTGCTGGGAATATTTTACGAGAGAGATTGAAAAATCATTTCAATGATCAGATTATTGGTTCAATTGTGTTGATACTGGATACTCGATACTGATAAATAGCCATGGCTTTCTAGCTACCAAAAATAAAGCATACTTTTTGGGGCTTATCTGCAGGAAAAAAATGTTGGAAAGTAAGTAAAATCCTCTCCAAGATCATAAAATTTTTGTTTGATTGAGTTGAAACTTGGAAAAGTAAATAATTCAATTTGTATATAATTTTAGTAAAAAATTAATATCTAGTGTTTTTTTCTGTCAGTGTTGTAAAAACATCTCTCATGCAGACTAAGATTTGTGCAAAAAACATACACACCCACACACACACACCCACACGTATAAGCCATAACAAAAACGTGTTGATTTGCTGAAATCATTTTCATTCTGATTTTCGTTTTCATTTTCATTGCATGAGAAAAAAGTTCCTTCAATGCAGAGAAAGTCAATTGTTTCAGCTTCTTTGTTTTGTTCGGTTCTGTTCTGTTCTTTTCTCTGTATTTTTTTTTGCTTTCTTTTCCTTTTTTTGCATTGGCTTTTCCCCAACCATTGTACCCTTTGGATTTTCCAATGCGCCCATGTTTTCTGTCATGACTTGATTTCCTTTAGCAACTTGGGTATGATTTTTTTTTTTTGCTGTAGTTTTAGCTTCACTTGTCTGTCAATCTATCAGAGTAAGCAATTCCCCGGCTTTGTTTTCTAGCTTAAAAATTAATTAGTTTCTTTTTTTTCAATGGGGGAGAGAGCGAAGCGAGTAAAACATAATTTCAACTTAAATAATTGTGCCTTAATCGTTACCGAAGGAAGTTATTCCGGAAATTTAAAATAAAATATTTTTGCTTTTGCCAAAAGTCCTTCTTCAGTTGAGATCTCCTTCTCTGTGGAGGAATCCAGAGCTCCATGTAAACCCTGCAAGTTTCCACTCATTTCTTCTTGTTGCCAGGAGATTTTTGAATATCTTCTTTTTGAGGCAGTTTCTGTCAAGGTAAAACTTTGTAAAAATCAAAAATGTAAAGCCAGCGAACAATGGGGTATGAATGATGGCAAAGATTTTTGCATTTCGCAGCCCAAAAAATAATTGAGGCTTTCTGGCCGAAGGAACGTCGACAAAGGGAAGGCAAAGGGGCAGTGCCACATGATGATTAGCTTTGTCAAATTGCCCGGCAACCGGTTTTTGGAATTCATGGTAAGCTGGCCCAGGTCTGGGCCAGGAATTGGGAGCTTATGCATTTGACCACTGCAAAATGGCCAAATGTGTGTTTTTGGGCCAAATATTTGAAAGCCGGTGGCCGGCCAATCAAAGAATCAAAAGGGTTGCAACCGTACACACACAAGGTGCACACACGAGCAACTGGCAGCCAAAAGGCACACAAAGGGGCCCTCTGTTTTGGTCCTGGAAAGCTCTTTGCCGCCAGAATTTAACATCAATATGTCAATGGAACCAGTGAGAGGACTTCTTTAAAGCGAAGAGACCTGTATGTATATCCCCCTAACTAGTTTTCAAGCATGAGTTAATTTCTCCTTTGTGACTCGTCGTCCATGAATCATTTCGTCTTGTTTACAATATTTTCAACGGCTGCCTTTTAATCAACTGCGATAAATGTGGCAAAAAAAAAACAAAAAAAAGGAAATTGAAATGAAAATGAGGAAACAGAAGCCGGCAATCGAGAGCCATAAAGCCCGATGATTCATGAATAAGCGAGTGAGTAACTAAGCTGAATGGAAGGGTAAGCTTAGAAAAGTCTGCAATCGTTGAGCCATCTTTATTTTATTTTATTTCATTTCATATATTTTTCACTCTCTCCCTTTTTAATGGTCCTGGACTTTTGTCTCTTGGCTTTAATCATTCAATTTGCAACTGTTGTTATTTTTCACCACTGTTTTTTCTCTCTTTTTTTATGCTATCTGCCGTTTTGTTCATGGCAGTTGCTTTTGTTAGTCACGTTGCCAAGATAGAAATGGTTAGTGAAATTGTAGGGGAAATATATATGATTTTGAGACGATACAAATATGAAAAGTGGAAAGGATTTACGATAAGTCAAAGTACCTTTCAACAATCATTTCATTTCCTAAGAAATACTAAATAAACAAAGCAAGGATATATAACTTAATGGATATAAAACAAGAGGAAATAAAAATAAAATATATCCACAAAAATAGTGTAAACCTGGGAAAAACTTTATACTTCAATATATTTATACTTAAAATATCTACAAATATATAATTAATCATTAAAATATTGATATTATCGAAAAATATTGGTAAACTGTTATTTATCGATACCAAATTTCGATTTATAGCACAACAATAACGTGAAAATATCAATTTTTTATACTTTTTTTTTAGCTTATTAAGCAAGAAATACATATTGATATATTTTGCCATCCTCTACAGAACATTAAGCAAAGTACCAATTTGTGACCCATATTTAACATTAAATGATCGATTAATCTATCGATTTTCAGATCAAATATAGACACAGTATCGAAACCATTCTCTGCAGAACATTAAAAAAATACTGATACGTTCAAATATAGATTTATTTATCGATTTTCACTTCCTCAATTAACTCAGTATAGATATATCGATACTATATCGATCTTTGCAAAATATTTAACTAACTATTAAATTTCTACAAAATATTAAAATAAACTTTAAGTTATCTTTTCAATTTGAAAAGATGCGCTGTTCTTAAAACAATTTAATCTATTTCGGTTCCAGCTAAAATCATCTGGGAGTAATATCATTAGTGAACCTATTCCCCATCGTCTTGGTTCATTAAAATTATATCTTTGAAACAATTTTATGTTCCTCTCCACGAACTATACATAAATTTATACAGGAAAAAGAAGAAGAAGGAGAAAAATCACACTGATCCCCATCGGCAGACGTGGAGATTTCAGCCAAGCGGAATAGATAATTTCCTTTCTTGTAGATTTTCCCCCCCAATTTAATTAGATAACATGTCTCGGGACATGTACACTCTCCTCCTCCTCCGACTCAATCTCAGTTCCTGGGTGAACCCAGGGAAGGAGGAGGAGGAGGAGGAGGAGGAGGACGACGTTTCATTTTGTGCGTTAATTAAAATTAAGAAAGAAATAATAAAAAATAGAATAAACTGGGGAAATGCAGCTGGAGCGCCGGCTCGGTCCTTATCGTGGCAGCAACTGTATTCTTGGGCGGGGCCAAAGGGGATAAGTGGAAATAAAACTTCTTATTCTTGGCTGCTGTCTGACAGGCGATAACAACACAAGTTGACTGCACTTTTTCCTATTTTTTTTTCTGTTTTTTTTCGACTGTCTGTGTTTCCGAGGGAAGCTGAGGGTATGGAGGGGGGGCGCCTTGACTGCACTTATTTAGAAATTATGCGCAACTTAGCCTTGTGTGTGTGTGTGTCTCTGTGTGTTTCCCTATCTTCCAGCATCTTTCTCCGCTTTCCCCTTGGCTTTTCCTTGGTGTTTCCACTTGAAGTGGAGCATTTCCATGGCTGCAGCAGCAGCAGCTCCTTCGTATATTCCTGCAGCTCCTTTTCCCGTTGTCAACAACTTGTACTCCGGCAAAACTTTTGGAGCCATGTGTCTCTCATTCCCAACTATAAACCATGCACGAAAAATAAATAAATTGTGTTTTTAATAGCATTATAAAAAAGAAGTCATAAAGATATTGAAAAATATATACCATAGGAAAATAAATCATTAATATCTCTTAAATTGAAAAAAATAAAAACAAGTGGCATACAAATTAAATAATGTGAAATTAAATCGATTAACTATAGTTATCCTCAAAAAAAGTTGAACTCTTCATTTAAGAGAAATAATTATAGATCTAAATTTTTAATTTAATTAATAGACATTATATATCGAACTTAAATTTAAAATACAGCACAATTAAGTGCTTAATTTTACTTTGTTTAAGAATGGTTATCGATATTTAATAAATATCAGACCAAAAAAAAATCTTTCCTAAAAATTTAATTACTTGAAACCAACTAGAATTGTCCAGCAATAGAAATTTATTCTTAATTTAAGGGAAATATTTATAGCTTTGAGCTTAAACTTTAAACTATCGATTTTCTTATCGAACTTATATCGCAAATATATCAATATCGTTTTTAATATCGATATTCCCCTTAAACTTTTATGGCAATGAGTTCGATATATCTATTATAAAGACTTCAAGCAGTAAGTTCCGAAAGGGAAATATGCATATGCAAAAATTAATTAACAAATTAATTTTTTTCGGTGTCTTATCCACCTCCCCTCTCAAAATTCTCCCCACCCCCTTTACCCCTCAAAAGACGTGGTGGCATCATCAGACTAAGACAAGTAATTCCTTCTACAAGAAGTCGCGAAGATTTGAGTTTGGCCCCACTTTGGTTTCTGCTGCGGGCCAACACGATGGAAACTCTACCAAGAAAGTGAATCAAAGGGGGGGCGGGTGTAGAGTAGAGTTGCTGATAGCCACGGACAGTGGCTGAGGCGGAGAGGGGGCTAATACAGAGAGCGAGCCTTGACTGGCTTGCGACTGATTGAATTGCCTGATTGCTCTGATTGCCGCCGCCAGACGTCATCAACATCATCAATTCCGCAGACAGAGAAGGTGGAAGAGGAGGAGAGAGAAGGTGGGACAGGCAGAGGAGGAGAAGAGAACACAGAAGTTGGGGCCAAACTAAGTGGATGAGTAGCTGAAACAATTTCCAGAAAGAGATGACAGCGTGAGGGCGCAGGTAAAGTTTTAAGGGAAGACCACAAAAAAAAAAGAGTAAAAAGTATAAAGCCTAAAAAAAACCTGGAAAAAATTTTAATTCAACAAACTTGAAGCTTTTATAGCTTTGAAAAATATAACTTTAAATAAATTAAACATTAAGACTAGATTACATCATAAATATAATCTTTCAATACTTTTATCATTAAAACTTATACCCAATGATTATTTTTACCAGCAAAATCCTATTTAAAAATATAGATGATTCCATTTTAAATCAAAAAAATATTATATCTTATCTCTCCACTATACGAATATTGTGTCATCTCTGGCGAAAAGAAAGGGTTTTGGAATCTCCGGGGCTGTGTCTTACAAGTTAATCTCCGTACATTTCGCCGAACAAGACTTGTGCCCCACTTTGCCGCTGGTTTACTTTTGGTTTACTTTTGTTATCTTCAGCGCCGCGATAAATGTGAAATGTAAACAATTCTCACTCCCTTCGTTGGATTTTTTTTTATTTTTAGTGCGTGGGCCTT
This sequence comes from Drosophila seguyi, assembly GCA_008042675.1. Taxonomy (NCBI): domain Eukaryota; kingdom Metazoa; phylum Arthropoda; class Insecta; order Diptera; family Drosophilidae; genus Drosophila; species Drosophila seguyi. Next base: position 63,507 of record VNJU01001240.1, on the reverse strand, counting down.
TGCCTGAGATTTTCGATAACAACTAAAGCTGACTTAAATGGATCGATAACAAATGCCTCAATTGGTTTGATTTCAATTTCAATTCCTATTTCTGTTTCTGATTATAACGGGCGCCCTTTGAATGTTGTATTGGGAATTATGTGTTCTTTGGCATTGTTTGAGTAATAAATTAGTGTGTAATCTTATCACGGGGCCAGGGGATTGAGCAAGACTTGGGACTGCGAAGGGGAGTTGGGGGCTGGGAATTTTTTAAGATTAGTTCGAATATTTTATATTTTATGTTTAAGTCTTAGGAATTTATTTTTTCAGAATTTATGGATATAAATCTCAATAATATTAATTATATTCATAATATATATTCAATATTTGTCTTTTGTTATCGATAATAAAATCGGTTTAATCGATTGCTAAAATCATTATCGGATTTAATCGTTTAATGTGTACATTTTCACTTTTGTTTCACGTAAAGAAAGTTTATTAAATGGAAAATCAAAAGTAAATTAAAAATTGTATTATCGATTTATAATCTCTATACATGTTGGCTATCGATATATCTTCATTTTTGTTGTTGTTGCAACACATTCTGAACATCTGCTGTCGCTGCATAGCTTCTGTTTAAGCAACACTCCCCTTTAAATGGCGGTGATGTGGAACCGACCAAGCAACCAAGCAACCCCCTTGGCTGGATGCACCCTAACTTTTGGCTTCCTGTCTTTACCTGGCTCCCTGTGTGCCCCCCCCCCTTCCCCTGCCTGGCATTTTCGCCGCCCTGCTTCTTCTTCTGCTGCTGCAAGTCGCTCGACTGAAATATGAAAATTTAAATTAACAAATAAATGAAATTGAGTTAACTTCCGTTGCAGCTTTTCGCTTTCTTTGGGGCGTGCTGGTATGTGTGGTGTGATGTGTGTGTTATTATTATTATTATTATTTTTTTTGTCCCCTTGTTGTTGCTGTGGCTGTTGCAATTCTAGAGCTGGAACAGCAACAGCAATTTGGGTTAACATGATTGGCGAGCGAGCGGGTAACAAAGCAAAAGGCAAAATGGCCTGAAAGAGGCCTGAAAAGGAAAGAGTCAATGGCGCAGCAACAAAAGAGGCGGCGAATAAAAGAGCAAAACAAAAAGCCTAATTGAACAAAATGCAGTTCACTGCATTTGTTCCTCTCCTATACCCCTTTTGTCCCCCCTTTTCACCCGTGATTCACCCCTGATTCACCACCCCCCTTGGCTTTCATCACACACATACGCTCGATGGCGTTGCACCAACATTTCATTTTGTTTTTTTTTGCTCTCTTCGTGCTATCGACACTTGGCGATTTGTTGCAGCGTCCACTCTTGGCTTTTTGATTGCCTTTGTGTGTGTGTGTGTGTGTGTGAGCCAGAGTGTTCCACTTTTCCGCACGCAGAGCGGGGAATACCCTGGTTTGGTTTAATGGGAGAGAGTATGGCAAGGGTATGATGGACCCAAGGTGAGGAAAGATCTGCTAGAAAAAAAAAGAAAGAGAGACAAATACAGAGAAATAGAAAGAAAAAGGAAGAGCAAGGGAGAAGGAAGAGAGAAAGAGTAAAAGAAAAGAAGACAAAGCAGAGAAAAAGAGAGGGAAAGAAAAAGAAAGATAGGAAAAGAAATATAATAGAAAAGAGAGAAGGTGAGAAAAAAGAGAACAATTATAAAGCCTTTTTATTTTCTCTCCATGGCTCCTTAAGTGATCTGCATTTCTCTCTTACTCTCTCTCATTATCTTTCTCTCACTCTTACTGTCTCTTTTACTCTCTCTAATTATCTTTCTCTCACTCTTATTCTCTCTCTCTCTCTCCCTTGCTCTCTTTTTGCGTGCTCTAACTCTCTCTATCTCTCTTTCGCTCCCTCTGCCACGCTTTGCCTATAGGCTTCATTGAGTAGCGAACGAGAGAGTTATTTTGAGCTTTGCTCTATTTAAGCGTATTTCTAAACCCAAAAAAAAAACTCCCTTAGCTTTTATTTGGCTAACAAGAAGAGATTATCGCCTTAAATATATAAACCCTTGAGTGATTTGTGGGCTATCATCTAGGCAGACACCTAAAGTTTATCCTCTTAAGTCAAGCCAACAGAGAAAGGGAATTCCCCAGAAGGAGGATTGACGGATTGATTGATTGATTGATGTACTGCATAAGTTTACAGGTCCTCTTGCAGTCCATCCTGATGTCGCTGCTTATTTTGTTTTTGGTGCAGCCACTTGGCTGTTTTCTTGGCTGCCTGACCTGGCCGTCCCAGTCTCAGTTTCAGTCCCTGTCCCTGTCCCTGTCCCTGTCCCTGTCCCTGTCCCTGTCCCTGTCCCTGTCTCTGTTGTTAACTGCAGCACATGTCGAAACTGACCGAGGGGCGTAGTGCAGCAGCAGCAGCAGCAGCAGCAGCAGCAGCAGCAGCAGCATGCAAAAAGGCGGAAATAAGCCACTTGAAGTGACCTCAAAAGGAGAGAGGAGGCCGAGAAGAAAGGGGCTTCAAAATGGTGAAAAAGGCAGAGGCAGAGTCAGAAGTAGCAGCAACACACATGTGAGTAATCGTGCGCGCCACTTGTGCCACACACTGGCCGCCAAAAGTCTCCAGCCAGGCAGCTTTAGTTGCGAGCTCCCCGCCGGCCTTACCTCTTTGAATTTTCCTGGCATTTTCCATAGTTGCACACACACACACACACACACACACCTGAGCGCTAAGCTGCACCTGGGGCCCCCTCAGCAGCCTTTGAGTTTCCTTCGATTCTGCCCCGCTTTATGGAATATATAAATATATATATATAGCTATATATATATACTCGTAAAATGCCTGAAATATTTCACTAGCAGCAGCAGCAGCTCCAACTCCAAGTCCAACAAAAGGTTAATACTTTGACGACTGAAAAACCTGATTTACTCGTTCTCCCCATAGCCTCCCCCCCCCCCCCCCCCCCCCCCCTTCGCTTCTCTTCTCAAAATCTTTGGTTCTCCGCTTCTTTTGTCTCTCTGTCCAATTCTCCTGCGGCGTTTTTCCACTGCCCTCTCTCTCTCCTCTCCCTCTCTTTGGGCTGACCTGCAGCCTGAATTTTCCAGCGTTTACTTAAGGTTGCACATTAACCAATTCTTCAACGCTCGAAACTCTATTACCTCCGTTTTTCCCCCCGCCGCCCCCTCTAGATTTTCCAACATTTTTCTTGCTTAGAAAAGGAACGTGTTGAACACATGGCTTTAAAGTCAAAAAAAATGACGCCCAACTGCATTTTATAATACCCGGTAAAAGGCAAGGGGCATATAGGGCTAGCGATATAATATTTTAAAATATTTGTGGGGTTTTTTTATTTAATTTGGATTTATTTTTAAACTTGGTAAATTCTTACTTACTCCCCAAAATCCTCCACAAGTCCAGGTATTTTTTAAAAATCATATCTTGTCAGGTATTCCCCAGATCGTAGCCTTTCCCCTTGTTTATATTTCTTTGGATGCATTTCTGTTTGTGGAGTCTGTTGCCGCTGCAATTGTGGATCCATCTCCATCTCCAGCTCCCCCGAACCAAAATAGAGGAATAAACAAAAACATTTTTAGACGATTTCATCATCATCGTCGGCGTCGGCAGAATAAGAAGAAGCCTCACCAGCAGGCTGCAAGTATAAAAAGAGGCAAAAAACAAAGAACAAAAAAAAGTTGAAGAGGAAAATGCCGCCGCAGCAGACCCTCATCAACACCCACACCCCACACCCACACCCCACACCCACTACCTCGGTTGCAACTTCGCTTTTCTTGCGTTTTTCAATAATGAAAATAGCAAAATTGTTTATAAATCCCGGGCAATTGCAATTTGGAAAGGGGGGAGGCTGGTGCTTGTTGCAATATCGAGCCAACGATGCGTTCTGTAAATTGGGTTAATGCGAGCATAACGATTTCAAATCCATTGCCTGAGCTTGGGAAAACTTTTTAAATTTGCCAGGCTAAGTGATTGAAAAAAGAAGACAAGAAGAAAAGCGAGAGAGAGAGAGAAAGCGGCAATGATAATGTGAAAAACTCTCAAACGGAGGTTGGATAACATGGCCAAAAGGCTTTAGGAAACGAGTACTAAAAGTTCGGGGTTTAAAAGTTAAAAGTTTAAGAAAAATAAATTAAAAAAAAACAAAATAATTTTAAAGCTTATATTATCTAAAAATTTATAGAATTAAATCTTATAAAAATGACATGAAAAATTAAGGATTGATTTGTTTTTATTATGTATTCATTTATTTTATTTATAGATCATTAGGACTTCTACGAGTTTACAATCTTCTAGATTATTTTATATATAGAAATTATTATTATTATATTATTATATATTATAAATATTACAAGAAAAAGTAAAAATTGATCTATTTTTATTATTTATTTATTTAAAGTTAATTTACCTATTTATCTATTTACTTTGTTGCGAATTTATAGGTTTTCCTCTCTCCTAAATGTTTTAAATTAAACCTGATTTAAAACCTATATTTTTTTATATTTATGAACCCAATTTTAAACCCAATATTTGGCTAACGAATGCCTTAAATTAAAGTTCAGCTATATCTATAGGCATAAACCTAATTGCTTAAATCAATATTTAGCTAACAACAACGAAGGCTTGACTCTAGCCTAGGTCCTTGATTTCGCTGATGGGGCATACTCTGGGGGAGGACCCTGAGCATGGAGTGGGTTTATTTTTTTTTTTTGCGAAAAATAAATTGCCCTGCTCAATTAGCGGTTTTTCACTCTCTCTTCCTCTCTGTCTCTCTCTTTCTGCCAGTCTGTCTCTCTCCCCTCTTGACCATTATTGCATTTCTCAATTGCCTCGAGGGGAGAGACTCTCCAAGCTAAATTCTTTTCAATTTGGAGCCCAACCCTGCTGTAGATTGATGGCGATGGGTTATATATATATATATATAAAATTTATATATATACTTTAATCTTCCAGTTTGATTAGCCAGGTGACCCCACTTCATCTACCCTCCGCCTGGGTCTTGGTTCCTTCGCCTTCCAGGAAATCCGAGTCCAATGAGCGTCTCGGACTGTGAGAGATGAGAGTTAATCGAGCTCTAAATTGCCGGCAGAGTCAGTCGTCAGTGTCCGCAGCTGGCGTCGACTCATCCCGTTTATAGGTATTACCCCTTTTATTCCGACATCAGTGCGTTACGCTTCAGCGGTGGCAACAAAACCTAATTATAATAATCAGGCAACAAGAGAACAACTTACATATGACAGCGCCACCACCAGCTCCAGGTTCAGCTCCAGTTCCAGAGGCAGCCCGGGAAGGGGGGCAGCTCTGGAATTGACAGAGTGGCGGGAGGATGAAATAATGCTGCTGCTTCGGGGCTGGCGAATGGGGGTCAGGTTTCACGGGAACCGTATGCATTACGACACACGGTCTGCTTTTGTACCAGAGATGGTGGTATTATAGGTCATTATTTTATGGGGTTCTGGGTTCTGGCAATATAAATATTTGTAAGAAATATATAATTCTTCAGATGAAAATACTTTGAAATAGGTAAAAAATTTGTTTAAATTTTGCTAAATTAGTTCTATAGAAATATATAAATATTTTCTATATAATTAGCTAACCTCTAGATACTTGCATATCTTTGTTTCATCTCATATCAAAATTTATTAAAGCTTAGTTAAATACATTTATTTGCAATTATGTTAAGAAATATACAAATTATTCAAAACTAAGTTTGGGAGATATATCGATTACTAGTCGATATTTTACTATTTTTGTAATTTTTCGAATTATTTTACTTTCGTTGAAATCATATTTTTCCCTTATTACATTATTAAGAATTTTATTTAACTCTCTAACTTTTTTATAACGCATAGGTAGTTTTCGAAAAAAAAATCAATACCTTAACATTAAATACGACATTTTTCGATAAAATCGATTTCTAATTGAAATTTTTCGATACAATTTTCGTTAAAAATTTCGATTTAGCAAAGCTTGTGATATTTTCCATATAATATTGGGGAGTATACATTTTTATTGATATATTATATATCTTTATTAAATTGGCAGCCAATTTATAATTAATGTAATTTAATATAATAATAATAATTAATTAATTAATTAACAAGACAGTGTATTTTCTTATAATTTAATGGCTGTGAATTTAACGATATTTTAACATTGCATACTATATTTTTCGATAAAATCGATATCATTTTACTTGTGAAATTTTTGCATATTTTATAGGGAGTATATATTTTTAGCGATGTATTATATAATTTCTCTCGATAAAAATCCATTATCCATTAGAAGGTTAGATTTTTATAATTTTTTTAAATTAAATAATAGCTAATTTAATAATATTTCAATATTTCTTTTAGTATTTTTTTTTTTTTGTAATATATTTTTGCACAAAATTTATATTATTGTTATATAGATCGTCAGATAATATTCCAATAATTTAATTAAATTTATTGAAGATTTTAATAATCTGCCTCAACTATCGGTTGCAACACACACTGCCACAGCTGCCACTCCTTCGCTTCACTTTACTCCTTCGCTGGCATTGTTTCAATGTCAGGTTATCTGCTGCTGTTGATGCTGCCACTGCTGCTGCTGTTGCCACTGCTGCTGCTGCTGCTGCTGCTGCTTCTCCTTCCCGCGGAAGTTGCTCCACTTGGGAGAGAGTGCGTGTTTGAAGTGCCAGACACTGTCGAGTGCTGCAAAGGGTGGCAGGGGGTCGGGCGGCAGGGATTCACGCTCCTCAGACACGGATGAAGCACTTCTCCTGTTGCAGCTGTCAGTGGCGGCAAGGAAATGCGCTAATTATGTTGTTTCTGCGTCCCCACCAACCCTCCACCCTCCCCCGCTTTCGCAGCGACCTTGATGCCAACAGCAGCAGGAGAACAATGAGTTAAGTTTTGAGGTTATGAAAATGTCAACAGGATGCAAGGAACAAAATGTGAAGCGTAAATTCCCTGTGATCAAGAGGGGCTCCCAAGAAAATCACTTTCCATAAGGCAAAAAGTTGATAGGCAAAGAGAATAATAATTATGAAAATTTACTACATAATTCTTATAAAATTCGAGCATTAAAAAATCCCAACTCAAGGTTCCAACTTTGATGTAGAAATCCACAGAATTTACGAGGTATAAACACACATTTCAAATTGATTAATTGGACAATAAAGCTCACAAACATTTTCCTGTTGGCCAAATTCATTGAAATTCCTCTAGAAAACCAAACAAAATAATTCTTACATCAAAAAAAAGAAGAACACTAGTGACTACATGTACATTGTTCTTTAATTTTATTAAATTTTCATTAGTTTAAAATTTGATGTATTTTGTTTTGTTGTTGCCTCCCTTGAGACACCAAACTAATTTGACTGCCTTTTGTTTTTTATTTGTGTGTCTGGTCTTTAAGAGGAAAAAAATGAAAACAAAAACCTGTCAGGAGGGGGAAAACCCACCATAAAAGGGCCAAAATGTCGTGGAAAACCCACGGCCAAAAAAAGATACTGACTGACTGTGAAAAGAACAAGGGGAAAAAATAAGAGAGCAGAGAAACAAGCAGCAGACAACAAGCGGCAATAAAGTAAAAAATTATTTATATGTTACATATAATTCTGAGAAGAGAACGACGACGAGGCAGCCAGGCCAAAAACTGAACTACTTAAAGTACAAATACGGGTAGTACCCACCGCCCCGCTCCCACCCCCCCTGCTTTTCCACGTTGCCAAGAGTTGTGTCGTGTCCAAGACCAAGTAACTCCCAATCCCAATCCCAATCCCAATCCCAATAAGATGGCGAAGGTTGTGCTCCGCTCCATGTGTTGCCAGCCAACGGAGCACAGAGAACACACACTGACAGCTTTGAGAGGTTGTCTGGGAAGGGAATATAGTAGGGTATAGGATAGGGTAAGGGTATGGGAAAGAAAAGGCACTACATAAATAAAGGGACAAGGAAGAAAAACACTGGCAAACAGCAACAACAGCAGCAGCGAGCAGACAATGACAATTGCTGGAAAATCATATTAAAATAAAAGCGCAATAAACAACTGGCAAACACGTAAGGAGCAAGCATATAGCACAGAAAACAGGAGCTTTTCCTTCTTCCTTCCTGGGTCCTGCCTTGGAGTATCCGGATTCCTGCAGGAGTTGGGTTGCGCTTATTAAGTCGCATCAAAACGCTCATAAATTACTTGAAGATTCTGCAGGATGAGTCTGAATAACGACAGGCATTAAATGCTGAATAGAGATTCATTTAGCACGGGGGGAAAATATATAAAAAAATATACTAGACATAATGATAATGTTTTTTTAATAAATGGGAAATATAATATGATTTTTAGCATTATTTAATGCGATTAAATAATTAAAAGGTTTATTATCTTATAAATAAAATTGAGATTTTATTTCTCCTTTAAAATCAGCTTTTAATTTCTATTGAAAACATAATAATTCTTTTAAATTACAGACTTATAATAAATAAGCACTTAAATGTAAATATAGGTTTAATTCTAATATATATATTATATTAAATATTATTACTAATTTAATGATTTATAATCATGTGGTAATTATCTTTTAAAGAAGGCTGGTTCTCTGCTTATACTTTCTTTTTAAATCTCTACAATTCTGCAAAAACCCCAAACTTATAAGAAGTAAATTTTAATACAAGCAACAAAAATAATCAGACTTCAATATTTTATATAAAATATATTTATAATTCAAGATCTATCGGGATAATAAATATATTTTTAATGAAGCCCGAGCTCTGCTTATACTCTACCCTAAATTCTTGATAAATCTCTGAATATTTTTAATTTATTTTTAAATATAATATGATTTTATTAATGTATTTAATTAGGTGTTTAAAATATATCAGGTTGATAAATATATATTTTAATCTCCGCTTATACTCTCCATTAAATAAATTATAAATAAGGAAAATTCAAGATATAAATAAACCCATTTCAATTCATATTTTGGACACTTTTAGGAGCTTATTATAACTAAAATTGTATAACGTAACAGCTCTCAAAAGATATATATATATATATTCATGTATAGCTATATCTTTTGATAGTGTCCCCAAAAAAAAAATTAGTGAAAGCTGTAAATGAGCTTCCCGGCAGCGCAATTTGAAGATACGATCCCAGGTACTAGATATATATATATTCTCTGAGCAGCGTGTGTCCTTCATGCTCAAATGATTTCCGTTGTTGCCACTGCTACTGCTGCTGCTTGGCACAAATTTTCGCCGCTTTTCTTTGCCGGATTTTCCTACTGTCTGCTGCAAGCGTGCTCCACATATTTTCCTTTATTTCCTCGCGCATTGTTGCCACACTGCCACACACCGTGGCAACTCATAATGAGCTCGAGAGTGAGAGTGTGCAGAGTCTTGGCCAGAAAAGAAGCTGCTTGCTGCTTCTGCTTGGTGCTCGGTGCTTCCCCCGATAAAGCAGCTTGACAGCAAAAGCAGCTAAGCGGGCGAATGGCCGTGTGCTAAAGTCTACTAAAAGAAAATTGCATGCCATCCAATTTTTGGGTGAAACAGCGCCAGGCCCCAGGTTGGTGTTGTTGTTTTTCCTGTGTGTGAATTTTCATCCAGCGATGAGAAATTGCCGAGGTGTACTGCTTCGTTGCACATACAGCAGGTACAGGTTAAACTCGTTAAAAGAGAACTATATTAAGCTTGGTTTTTGTTGGAAAAATAAGTAAAAAAAAATAGGAGGTATCTATATCTTTAGCTTTTCTTGTATCTATTAACTTTACCTTTTCCTGAGTCTTTACTGTCCCCTATTTTGTGGCTAAATGTTTGGTTTCAGTCTCGGCAGCAGCTTGGGAAAGTTCACTTTTGTTTTAATTGCATCTAACAAGTGATTATCGCCTGTATGCAAATCTGTGGGAGGGTTTACTCCAGTATATATATATTTTCTACATATAGACCCCTAAAAACAGGTAGCTTGTGTTGCAACTAATAATAATAATAATAATAATAATGATGATGAGGAAAAATAATAATGGGCAATTAAAATAAAGCAATTATCCTTAAAATTTTTTTGGAAATAGATTCTCTCCCTTTCTCAAAATGTGTGGAAAATGATTTTTAAGCAGCAACAGCAACAAACACTTGAATGCAATTATCACAGTAAATGAATTTTATGAAACTGGTGTTGTTAATGAAAATGTATGCAGATTAGGAAATCGCAAAGCTTTCAATTAATTCTACTTGATGGCACTAATGGGCGTAATTTCTGTGCAATAATTTATTGAAAAATCATTGAGAGAGTGAATTGAAGTATTAAATCGAATGGCGAATTGTTGCCTGTCTCCCCGTAGCTGTGTTTTATTTATTACCTGTCTGCAAATCCCTGGACAAAAATAGATAAATATTCGATCTTGTCTCCACTAAATCCATTATGAATCGGAGAGACAGCAAACAAACATCTTTCCCTGGGTTATTTTTATCGCAGGATTCAGTTACAGGCGATGGTGCCCAATGTCCAATGTCCAATGGCCATTTGCCTTTGGGTCAGAGCAACAATGTCAGCGCAAAAAAATATATTTTTACAAGTGCCTCTAACCTCTGGTCGTGTCTTGTGTGTGTGTGTGTGTGAAATGGCAAACTAAATGCTTTCCAGCGGCGGCCAAAGGGCCATTCCAGCATCCCCATCGCTTGGAGTCTAGTTGGGCATGGACGGCAAAAAAGTTGTAACAAAACCAAAAAATACAAAAAAAAAAAAAACTAAGAAAAAAAAGGAGAAAAACAACGTGAAAATCAATAAACTCTCAACTTAAGTTTTTTGAACTTTCTTGTTCGAGTTGAGTTGGGCAATTCATTGTCATACATTCTGCCAGAGATGTAACATATATGTTTTTGCAATGGAAATACAATAGAGATGTGGGACATAGACGACTGATCATAGAAAGTTTTTAGATTAAGCAGAAGGATATATTTTTGATAAGTGAAGTTGATGCTTCTGAAGCTATTTATAAATTAATTTCAAGCAGAAATAACTTAGATTATATAGTTCTATCACTACCAGTTTGTGGTGTAGCTTTAAATTTCATTAAAAAAATTAAAAAGACGTGACTTAGACAGCGATTTGGAATTACAAATACATAACCATTGAAGAGGATAAAAACTATCGATATACTCATACAAAAGTAGTTGGATAAATCGATATTAAATCGTTGCGATATATATTTTAAAGTTCCGTTAAATGCGCGATTAATCGATGTTCTGTTTGAGTTTTTTTTTAAACCGAAATAAATTGGAATAAAATAATTATAAAAATCAAAAATATTTTGATTATACAATATAATTTTTTAATGTTAAATGAACTATTTTTCTATTTTAAAAATATTTTATTTGTATATTTTTCATATTCGGTATTTTATTAAAATTCTTATCGATATTATATATGATTTTTCCAACAAAAATAATTTATATAAATTAAATATATAATTGAATATTTATAATATATAAAATAAAAATATTTTAACTTTAAATGAGATATTTTTCGGTACTTAAAAATTTTTTAAAACAGCTAACAATATTTTTTATACTATATATACATTTTTTTTTATCAAAATTCGTTTTGAATAAAATAAATTTAAATGAAATGGTATTTTTCCAATATTTGTGATTTTTGAAAGCGATATTTTTCGATACATTTTTCACAATTCGATACTATTTAGGATATTTTTGTTTGCCTTGCTTTCGTTTTCTATGATTTCTGTGTGTTCTCTTTCTTTTCGAATTTCTTCACTGAATTCTGTTTCGAGTGAAACAGTTCTTGTTATTTTTTCTTTTTTTTATATATTTTTTATTTTATTTTATTTATTTATTTATATTTTTTTTTGGCACAAGACAGCCTTCGTTTTCGCCTTCGCCCTTTTGCATTGAGTGCCAAGAATTTTCGTAAAATGTCATTTTAATAGTTTGGGCACCACTTCCACTGCCACTGCCACTGCCACTGCCACTTCCACTTGCACTCCTCCTTGTGCCTCAGCCGTCCCTCAGCTGGATTGGTAGTGTGTCTGTGTGTGTGTAGTCCCATTTTGGCCATTTGTCGCATTCCCAAAAACTTTTTGCATGGCTAGCCCGCTTTTCCTGGGTGGAGGAGGATTTCCACAAAAGTCCAAGTTGAGATCGTCTTCGTCTTTCGGGCTGCCGGCAAGCGGCTTCATTGATTTCCCGGAATGGGTTTTTCCTGTATTTTCCCTGCCTCAAAACAATAGTTCAAAGTCAGTTGATCTGGGGGGGAATTAGTGTTTGAATAATGTCTTAATTCCCTTTGGCCCCTTTGCTCCGCACACTTAACCCCTTTTGGCCAATAATACTGCCAGAACGTGCGTTAACGCACCCACAGTGGCTTAAAGGCGGGGGAAAATCAGGGCAGGAATTCGAGGCAGGGGAAGCGGGGGAAAAGCTAAACAAAACGGAATGGAACAGGACAAGTGATAAGTGCAATTTCTCACGTGACAAGGACAGAGGGACAGGGGGACAGAGAGAGAGAGACAGGGAGGACAGGAAGACGAAGAGCCGCGGATTAGGCGACCGACCAGCGACAGCAATGAAATTTATGAGACGTGTCAACGACGGCTGCTTCAGCTGCGGGAGGAAAATGGTAGGAAAGGGAGGGAAGCAGGGCGGAAAAATAGGGTGGGAAATAGGATGGAAAATGGGGAAAACAATAGGATAAAACTATGGCGGGTTAGGTAAGGAAAACTGCATTTGATAAACGACAAAAAAAGAAAAATAAAAAACGTCAGCTGGACGATACAAAAATGAAATGAAATGTTGAAAGCCATGACATGTTTGGCCTTTTAATTTAAATACCTCGAAATACAAATGCAGTAGGTTTACAAATAATATAATTAAATACCTTAAACTGAAATACAATAAAGTACCTCAAACTAAACTACAGAAATACCAAAAAAAAAACAAAATAATAAAAGAATAGAGTCAGATATGATTGCTATTTCAATTTTACAAATTATAAATAAATCAAATCAAATCAAATTTATTCATTCAAATATAAAATATATCAACAGAAATATCTAGGGGATTTTAAATCCCCTAAAAATGTGTCTAAAATTATGCAATGATATTTTTATTTTGCAAAGAAACACATCAAATACAAAATTAATTTGAAAATTCTTATTATTTTATTTTGCACACCGTTTTTGTCATATTGTAAAGCCTTTTACAGGTAAAAATATTCATTGAAATACGAAATATTTCAATAAATATAACAAGGCATTTTATAACCTTTTTAAATGTGTCTAAAAATAGGCAACGCAATTTTTGTTTTGTAAAGTAAAAATAATTCGGAATTTATTGGTACAACGTTTTATTTTATGAAAAAGTAAATTCAAATCTCCAGAAATCTTTAAAAATTTTAAACTCTTAACAAACATGTCAAATAATATAAAATGAAATAAATTTTTATGGTTTTCTAAAAATGGCTAGTAATTTCTGCAGCTTATACTATTTTCATTTTTACCTAGACCCACATTTGGTAAATTAAATTCCATTAATACAAAACTTACTCTACAATATTTCCATAGAACTTTACCACTAATGAACTCCCTAGGGCTTAACTTGCACAATTTAAAGTATACTTTCTGCTATACAATTTAGCTTTGATTGTGATTCCCCTTCCGTTCATTATGTGAGAGCGTAACCTGAAGCCTAATGCCACGTTTCCACTACTTTCTGCTTTGGGAATATCAAGGAAGAACGAAAACAATTGCCACTCGAACTCCACTTGGTTGCTCTCTGCAACAGTTTTTAAGTAATTTAAGGCGTCACATGTGGCTTGGTGGTGGAGGAGCTAGAGCCAGAGCTAGAGTTTTCCCTGCCGGCCACTTTTTTCGTATAAATTATTCGCTTCTTGACTCGGGAAATCTCCCACAACCCTCGGGGAAATGCGACCGCACTTCAGTTGATGTCTATAATTACTGAACATTTTCTCCCTCGGCTCCCCTCGCTGCTGGCAACTATTTTTAGGGGGGAGGGTGGTGAACGTTTTCATTATTATTGAAAATTTGCTGCCCATTTATCTTTCGCTTTTTCCTAATCCCGCCCGCTCCATTGTGAACCTGAATGAGAGATAATTAACATGCATGCGCCGCCCATATATATATATATATAGGGGCGGTACCCGAAAAATGGTTAGGGAAAAACGGGGGGATTGGAAAATGTAGTACCAGAGAATAATTCTGGAAATAGAAAGTAAAAATAATTGAAGAAATTAGGCCTAGAATTTTGAATGAAATCAAATATACAAATTTTACGAAAGACTTTCTAAGAGCAGCCAAAAGTAGGCAACGAAATCCGCTTGGCCTACTTTCCGGCACCTTTGCCTTGAGATTTGAAATCACGTCTAATAAAATTACATTACTTAGACAAGAGAATATAACTCTCGGCACACACACACATATCGCATTCGAGAAATGCTAACATTTTCCTTTACACCAAATCTCTCTCTCTTCAGTCTCCAAAAAGCCACATGAAACTTTCAAGAAAATGTTGCCCAAAAAGTTCCCACCTAGCATAATTTATTTACACTTGCAAGTTTACAATTCCTGAAACTATTTTTCAGCCGGGAAATGCACAAACCTAGAGCCATATACTATATATACATATATAGTATATATGTGGGTTAAAAGCCTGTGGCCTGGCTTTCTGGAAAAACGGGGTGAGAGCCGCGAAAGAAATCAAGTTGAATTGTTTGTGCGGGTTAAAGTTTGATTGATGTGCCGTGTCCCGCGTGCAGACAACATGAAAATTAGTTGAGAGACTCTCCGACTCTCGAAAGTTGAATGCGGAATATATAGAAATATATATGGGGGTTCCAGATGTACGTATATTCCCCCGTAGAGCTAGCTCTCTCTCTCTCTCTTACGACGAATGATTGACGGCTGGGCAAACGAGCTCTGGGCATTCTTGAAGCGTGTTAAAAAATATCAGAGAACCGAAACCAAAATTGAAACAAAAACAAAACTGCTGCCATGTTGTAACTTGATCTATGGTCTGTGACTCATCGATGTATCAAAAAATTGTGGGGGTTACTTGAAAGGGAAAGGGGGAAACCCTAAGAGGGGAAAATGTTACAACAGAACTAGGAATTATTTTTGAAGAATTTCTTGACCAAAATGTGAGGGTTTCAAATGAAATGATTTGGGTGTAAGTAAGAACTATTTTGTGAAATTTGAATAATAAATAAAGATCCAAATTATACTGAATTTTGAGATCTAGTTGAGGCTTTCAAATGAAGGAAAATTCCAGTTAAAAAAACTTTTTTATAACTGATAATATTTTAATGCTAAATAAAACACCAAGTACACTTTATTTTAAGACCCAGTTAAGGATTTGAAATGAAGGGACATTCCAGATAAAAACCTCACACTTTGTATTATTGTAATAATTAAAAAAAAAGGAACTAGATTTAATATTGAAAACGAATTTAGGTCTTAAAAACTTACTAACTTTTGCTAGATTTTTGTATAAACTAAACTAGAAAATACACTTCGATTTAGTAGCAATACACAGCCTTTTTAGCTCATTTCCCCTTCCCATATTTAAATACCCTAAAAAGGGAAAACAAAAAAGAAAATGACACAAAACCCCAACAAAACACTCCTTGAAAGGCAGGGTATATCAACAGGATCTAGAAGCATTTAAAATCACTTCCCCCTGGTGAATTTCTGCAGCTCATCTTGGGTTTATCCCTCAGCCAAGAAGATATCAGATTCAAGTGTGTGTGCCTTGTGTGTTGTGTGTGTGCTTTGAGGCAAGGTGACCTGCGACCCGAGAGGACCACCCAGAACACGCCCACTTGAGCCCATGTGTGTGTGCGAGAGTGTGTGAATTTTATCATTAGCTTGAGTTGTCGCACGAGGAAGTTGCTCGCTGGCTCCTTGGGTGTCCTGTCTGTCCTGTCCCGTGTGTGCCTGTGTGTCTTGCATCATTGGACAAACAAATGCAGCAACAAAAGCCGAGGCTGCGGGTTGCAATTGCTGCATGCGGC
Organism: Drosophila seguyi; assembly: GCA_008042675.1. NCBI lineage: Eukaryota > Metazoa > Arthropoda > Insecta > Diptera > Drosophilidae > Drosophila > Drosophila seguyi. Next base: position 47,513 of record VNJU01001240.1, on the reverse strand, counting down.
ACACACAGGCTCAAGCCCAAACGGAGGCTGACACAGTTTCCTGTCTGCCTGTCTGCCTGCCAGCCTGCCAGCCTGCAGCACTTGAGTGCGTGTTGCAAATTGAGCGCATCACTAAAAACAGCAGCAGCAGCGGCAGCAGCAGCTGCCACACATTTAGTTTTCACAGCAGCCAAGGAGGCGTTAAGGTGAAGGGGAGACGAGAGCTGAGTGAGGAGTTGGGAACTCCAAAGGCGATGTATCGCTTCAAATAAAGCTAAAAATAAAATTCTGAAAAAGTTATATCGATAAAAATAACATACATTTTTTATAAAAATATTAAAATATTTGATATATTGAATTGTTAAATATAGAAAAATCTATAAAGATGGATATTATATGAAGAAATATTTAGAAAGGTTTTTTTTTTCAGTTATTTATCTCTTTTCCCCGATTATATAAATGTACTATATCGATTAGAACTCGATTAATCGCACATATATCGACATTTATCGCAAATATTTTATATCACCACGTTTAGATATTGATTTACATAGTTGTTAGTGTCTGATATCAATATATTTATATTTTCTGTCCTTCCAAACTAAATATCATCGGAAAAATATTGAACAATTTTATTTATCGAAATTTTATAGGTTAAATTATCGATATTATTGAAAAATATCTGAAAATGTTTTATTATTCATTATTTTCTTGTCCCGATTAAAAATTCCATTTACCGCATAAATATCGCAACGATTTATCGCACATAATTAATAAAACCAGTTTAATTTTTTAAATATATATTTTCTCAAATCTAATACCGATATTTTCTCTCAAACCTCTCTCTGAATTCGTACTTGAAATTCTTAAATACAAAAATTGGTTTCAATATCCATTCAAAATTGATATTGAAATTGATATAGACTAATTTTTTTGCCATCCCTAGAAGCTTGGCCAAGAAGGTCGTTCGACCTGCAACTGCCACAGCATATCAAGTGTCCGATATATGGAGAAGCCATGCAAAATGGAATTCGCGGTGGGCTGCGCATGCGCAGAAAACCACAAAAGCCAGCGATGGGAGGGTAGCGGAGGGAGGAAAGGGGTTACCAATTCCTCAGGGGGAAGTACCAAAGCTAACCTTCGACCAGAGCAAAGCAAAAACAAAACCCCGGCAAGCACGAGCGTGCCAGAAACAGTGAGTGCGACATGCATGTGCATGTGGAGATTTCCACCTCGCTACACCTCATCTCCCTTACAATAACAACAAAGACAAGAACAACTACTACTACCACTACAACAACTCATCTAACCCTTTTGCCCATGTTTACTCCCCACCTCGATGATGGCAATTTAACGCCTGCTTTGTTTGGTAGCAGGACAAATGGAGGGGGCACAGTGAGAAAATTGCAACAATCTCGATTTAAGTGGGTTCAGTTAACTGGAAAGTATCATTTTTGTACTTTATTAAATTGTTAAACTATTTAGAAATTTATTTAGGAGCTTTGGAAATCTTTAAAAGGAAAATTATATATTTTTTTTAGCTTCCAAACCGAGCTAGTAGCCACGAAAGTCCTTAAATATTCAAGAACCAACTTCTTTAGTATAGAAACTCCTTCAAAAACGTATATTTCTTTGTTCTATTATATTTCTTTTTAATTTATATTAAATATATAAACTCTTCTGGCAACTTCTATTCCAGAAACTATCCCGATAACTCTTATATTTAAAAATAAAATAATCATTTTGCCTCAGTGCCTGGTCACATGGTCGCCCATCGGTTGGTCATCATGGCAACTCCTCTGGGTGGCTGGGTTTGGCGGTAGCCTGTGGCAAAGCGTCATTGACTCGGGCTAAAACCAAACAAGGGCTCAACAACTAGAACAACTCGTGCACTCATCAACACCATCGGCACTTAGCACCCTCATCCGTAACCCCCTCAAATCCCCGTCCCATCCCCATTCCCATCTCCATCACCATCATCATCATAGAAATCGACATTATTCGCACGATGGACATCCAATGGACAAGGCCTAGATCAACAAGCGCGTTGGGGCAGAATGCTGCAGTTGACCAATTGATTGGCATCCTTAGCGGTTACGAGATTGTTGTCCAAGAGGGCTGCCTGCCTGTCAACACGGGGGTCTCGGTGGTCTTGGCAAGTACAGTTGTGTCCGGCAAACAGGAGTAGTCATGCATAAATCACACTTTGGATACAGCTTAGCTGCAATGTTTGAATGGTTTCGGAAGGTATTTCTGGTATCTGTTGGATTGTTAGGAAGCTGAAATCGAATCGGATTTATTTTAATTAATGTATTTAAAGGATTGTTAAAGTTATTTGAACATCTAAATTTGTAACTGTTTGAGGAAACTATCTTGGAAATACAATTTTTGTAATAATTATTTGCTCAGCAAAACTAAACTCACTCATGTACAAGCTTTTCATTTAGGAAAGAAATTTTTATTTCTTATTTAAACTTGAGCATATTATTTATTAATTTGAAAATGTCCTCCCTTTTTTTGTTGAAATAAAATTTCTATAAAATATAATTTTTTACATATTTATTCAAGCTAAACTCGAATTTGTTGCTGCAATTTCTTCATTAGACACAAAATTTCTAGCTGTTTACATTTTTAACTAAGCTTAATTCTAATCGTATATTGTAAATTCTTACTCACTCACTGTTTTTCAACAAACAAATAATTGAAAACCTAACTTTTTAATAATAATTACTCACCTGTTTGCATAACTATCAAGTTGCAAATGTTTGTAGCATCACTTTGCTCTGCTTAAAATATTCAAAATCAAATTAAGTTTCATTAACTAAGAATGTTTGCACTTTCAATTAGTTTATTTAATTCATGTCCTTTGTGTGCCTTTTGTGTTTGTGTTTGTGTAGATGGAAAAAATAGCTCGCATTTCTGTAACATGTTTATATTAATTATCATTTGCCGAAGGAATGCCTTATTATTCCGTACTCCCTAAAATGCAGCTCCTTTGATGATGATGTTTCAGCCTTCCCGTCCCCCCCCCCCCCTCCTGGGGGAATGTAAACCAATTAAATTGTGTGTTTATTGGTGGCCAAAAATGTATGCAAATATCTCATGCATATTGCTGTTGTGTAACCTGAATAATTTACTTGCACAGAATCAACGGAGGCGACACAAACAGTTGCAGTTACCAGGATACGACTCCTTTCGATGAATGGCAATTTCAGCTCCTTTGATAATTGCTCTTGATATCATTGTTACACCATGTATCTACGCATACAAATGGCAAATATTTATGAAAAATAATTTAACCAACACACAACTGTTGTGTGTTTCCCACCCCGAAAGAAAAAATGTGTAAAATATGGCAGTCTCTCTGTGTGTGTCTCTCTGTGTCTGCATTGAAAACGAATTTATAATCCCACAAACCGAACTACAAAATATGTACTTGTAATGGGGCAAAAAATGTACCAGAATTTATTCTTTGGGGTATTGCCGATTCAACGAGAGGGAGAGCGAGGTGCATAAAATGCTTTCAATAAAATTGTTACTCATTTCAATTTCACAAATATGAATTGTATTTTTCTATATACTTTTTTCAACTCTTAGAGAACCTAAAGATCTCTCTAGCTATCTTTCGAGGGCATCAAATATTCGTGGTGTTTTGTGTGATCCCTTAATATTATTCCTCCCTTTTTTTTTGACTTTGTTTTGTTTCATTTCGAATCGAACTACACTCTACACTCTCGTCTCCCCCTTCTGGAGCTTCTCGATTTCAGTTTTGTGTTCGATTTTCGTAAGCAAATTAAATAAAAATGTAAATAAAATTTAAATAAAAATGCAAATAAAAATGTTAATAAAAATGTTAATAAAAAAATATATAAATATGTAGCAAAAAATTGTGGAATGTATGTTTTAATATTATATTATTCTTTTTGTACACAAAATGAAATAATATGCGAAATGTTTTTATTTATTAAGGCTGCAATTTATTGTGTGCGGTGCCCTCTGTCATATTGTTGTAGTTCCTGCTCAACATCCTCCACCTGGAGTCCTGCTACTACTTTCTGCAAAACTGAAACCAAAAAAGAAAAAATAAAATAATGGGAGGGAAAAACCTCACAGAAATGGGAAATAAAATGCAAGTGCAATCGATCTCGGGGTTATATGTATATATATTATATATATCTGTGTGAGAAGGGGGTCGCATTTTCCAATCGGCTTTTGTTTTTTTGTGCTCCCTGTGTGCCATAAATCAAACATTTTCATCTTTAAGCCCTTCGATTTATGCCAAAGCCGTACGAATCGGGCTTCTGCAATGGTTCGGGGGTGCGAAGCTTTTAAGCAAATCCGGTTAATGTTCGATTCGGCAATGGTTTTATTGAGCGTTTATTGCGGATTTTTTTGTGGAAAAAATCCACTGATCTTGCTTATTATTAAATCTGTGTTTTTAACTGTCCATATGGTGGCCCTTTCTCTTTGTGTGTGGCCAGCGCATCCATTGACCATAATTAAATTCCTCGAGTTGTGCCTCCAGCTCGCTTTCTTTCTCTCTCTCTACCATTGACAACATGAACTAAACTCGGTCTTGACTTTTTTCCCTTTATTGCAGATGCCAATCCACAGCCGCAGCAGCAGCTGGTTCCTCTGCAGCAGCAGCAACAACAGCAGCAGCAGCAGCATCAACAGCAGCAGCAACTCCAGGCCCCACGATTCACCACGCATCCATCGTCATCGGGGTCGATTGTGAGCGAGGGCAGCACCAAGATACTGCAGTGTCATGCGTTGGGTAAGTCCAAGAATATATTACAAAAAATACCCCCTTTTCTGAAGAGGGGTTTATAAGGCCCTATGGAGAAAATGAAAATAAATATTTATTTATATTTAAACCTACTATTTTTGTCCTATAATTTACATATCAGAGAGAAAAGGTTCAATATAATAAATTTATATTCGTCACAAAAAATATATCGTTAACAATAATATATTGAAATATTGAGAAATTTAACGTTTAACTCTTACATATCGATATTACCAAAAAATATTTGAAATAAAATAAAAATAAATAACATATTTTGCTTCCTCTTTCGACTATTTTGCATCGATAAATTCAAAAGAATTTATCGATTTTTATAATGAAATTATCAATAATTTCATTTATCAAAAAAATTTTAAATTAAAAATTATTATTAAAAAATATGCCTTATAATTTATGGTGTAGATAGCATGCTAAACATACAAGAAATTAAAAAAATATATCTAATTATCGTCATGCTCTCAAAATATCGATATAACAAATGCTAAACCGATAATATGTTTGTATTATATTAGGAAAAACAAATCGATATGGATATCGAAATAAAGATCAGATACTTTTCAAATTTTCTGCCAAAAATATTAATGTATTGATATAATATCAATAATATGTTGAAATTTAATTTTGAAATCGATAACATATCGATAAAGGGTCTTAATTTAAAAATAAACATTGCCTTATAATCATTAAAATTTCAGTCTAGTTTATACCAAAGACAGCAATAAAAATCAATTTTAAAACATAAACATTTAAAAAAAGGGTAACTCTACATATTAAGCCAAACCAGGACCCCATTCTCATATCTCATACAAACTCTAGAGAATAATCCTAAAAAAAAAACAACATTATTTACTTGAGAATAACAAGCCATAAGCCACGACAAAAGTAACCAACTTATCTTAAAAATCAGCCAATAAAGTGTTTACAAAACGCACTGCTAAACGCTAAAACGAATCAAATGCGATGGTTGCAAGGACAATAATCCGCCATAAACACATTTTATTGTGACCACAGGAGCGGCGTGTGACAACATAATGCCCACCAAGGGCCGTGGGCAATGCCGTGAGGGGGCCATAATGCCCCGGCGAGAGTTCTAAACGCAACACTTGTCCCTCAAAGCGTCTGACAGCTAAGCTGAAAGCGTGTCCTGCGGGAGGACACGGATGTGGGGAGTGAGTGTGTAAAATGAAACCATAAACGAAAACACTTTTTTCCCCATCCCTCCCCCCACCACTGAGCTCGTGCGCGCTTTTGAAAGATAATGAAGTAGAAAAACAATAACTTTTATGAGGTTTCCCTTGGCAGAGGCCGTCTTTCGTTGTCCTTTTCCCAATCCCCCCGAATCCCAGTTCCAAGCCCAGGACGCGTCCGTCGCGTAATCCTTTGAGCGCTTTAGGGCGTGTGCCGTCCAGTCCCGGACGTGGACGAGTTGGAGAACTCTCCCGGGTTCCAGGTGCCCCCGAGTTCCAGGTACACGTAATGTTGCCTCCCGGCGCCTGTCCTATCCTGTTCGGTCCTGTCCTGTCCTGTCCTGTCCTGCATTTGACAGTTTCAAGTATCGGTTTCATATTGTTTTTTCGGCCTTGCCGTCCCCAAAAATGAGCCGAAAAAAAAATTGAGCTAAAAGAATGAAATGTTATGAACTTACTCCTGGGCGGCCTTTCCCACCTCCTTCGTCCTTCGTCCTTCGGCTTCTGCTGTTTACAGCCTTTTTCGGGTCTCAGTCTCGAAGTCCTGTGCTTGTGTTTTATGGCCGGCGGATTGGCAAAATTAGTCGTGAAAATGTCCCTGCCTTGGGCGGATATATATACCTCCATTTAGTATATATATATATATATATATATATATATATATATATATATATATATATATATATGTATATATATTCATTGTTTGTTGTGTCTTAATTGGCAAATTACAGCCAAAGGGAATATTGGCGCGGGGGCTAAACGCTAGCTAAAAGCCAAACTCTGGTGACCCCTAATTTAATGACCGGAATCAGGTCAAATGATGATCTAAGCAATCGACCTTTGAGCCGTGTCCCAGATTAGCTTTTAATGGTTCTATTACATAAGATTGATTCTGCCTTTGAATAGGTTTTTTTTACTAAATAAATAAGGGTTTTAAAGGAGTGCCAAGAGTTTAAAAAAACTTTGCTTTGAAAGTGGTATTTCCAGTGTAAGGAAAATAGGGTTTAAAGATAAGCTAACAACTAATTAAAGGGGAATATTATATTACCTTCTCAATAAATAATTTATCCCCAAACAAAATTTATTTAATTACCCAACCAAAAATATTACAAGTAGAATTCTTGTTGCCAAAAGACAACCCCCCGTAAATAAGTGATTTTGGGCGATTTCCTACATAATCGCTGATGGTTTTCTGGCCTTTTGAAAGGGCGTGTCCCCCCCTACAAAAAAAAAAATGCCTCAGGTTGTCGCTTGAATTTTGATGCACATTTTGAGTAGCAAAAACACACGCACTGGTACACACACACACACAAACACACGGGCATTTATGGGGATCTATGCAACGGCACCCGAGAGCCATGCACTTTGCATAAGCTGCAAGCGGGGAACCCCAAAAAAAAAAAAAAAAAAAAAAAAAAAAAAAAAAAAAAAAAAAAAAAA
>VNJU01001240.1:0-40092 GCA_008042675.1 Drosophila seguyi | reverse complement strand
GGGAACCCCAAAAAAAAAAAAAAAAAAAAAAAAAGGCAGGTTGAGTGAGAGAGAGAGATGGAAAGAGAGCGAAAAGGCATGAGGAAAAATTGCATTGCAAAAAAAACACTATCTCTAGTGAAGTTTGTATACCCTTGCCGAAGGTTATTTGACTCAGTTTTTGGACAATTCTCTTATGCTCAATATAAATTTTGAATTATTTTATTTATTAAAAGACGAATAATTTTTGTGTTTAATATACATTTTTTTAAAATTATTATTTGAAATATTATAGAGTCCTTGGACCCAGCTTCGTAAGATCCTTATTCTTGCTAAGAAACTCTCGTTTGTTCTCTTTGATTTGCCATTGTGGCATAAACTGAACACGTAGCTTCTCTCTCGTCTAGTTGACTCTTCTCACCAACATCTGCTTCTCTCATCCTCTCGCTTTTAATATCTCGTCCTTTCCACTCGTTAATTCGTTTTAAACTCGTCTTATTCACTCGTTACTTATTATTCTCTTATTCTCTTCACTTTTGAGTGATTGCTCGTTGTCTTCACTCGTCGTTTAACTTAAACTCATTGTCTACACTCGTCCTTCGGCTCTCAACTAGTTGTCTGGACTCGTTGTGTTGATCTTTTTATTGTTTCTTTAGTTATTTTCTCAAAGGGTATATATTGTTGTTGTTGCTAATTATAAAGCTATATATTTCATATTACTTCTTCAGTGCGTTGCAAATTTCAAACTAAACTTAGAATACCCTTCGAGAGTGTAGAAAAAGGGAAACTAGCGAGTGAGGAAAGAAAGAAAAAAGAAAAACAAATGCAAATCTCTTTAGCTGCTCTTTGGCGTGTGTTGTTGTTGCCACACACACACACATGCCGCAACAAGCGACAGCAGCGGCAGCGGCGTTCGCGCTTTCAGTCACTTTGGCGGTTTTAGCTGTCATCACATGCACACATATCCATCCTCTCCTCCAACCACTTCAGGCTGTAGTAGTTCCTGCCACTGGAAGGACGCTGGGCGATGCTTGCCACTCCGCGAGGAAGTTCTCCTCTCACATACCATTTTTTTTGTTAGTGTTTCGGTAGCGATTTTTCTCCTTGGTTTTTCTATTTCTTGTTTTGTTGTTTTTTTTTTGCCTAGTATTTTCCGTGGCCATGGAGGAGAGGTAACTCTCAAGTAAAACAAGTTCCCATCACACTCTCCATCTCACTCCGGCCCTTGATGCTTACGTTTGTACGGGTTTTGTGGCGCGACAATCATGAAAACGGCATGAGAATGGCCAAGAAGGTGCACTTAAAGGTGGAATCTAAGGCAATGCGGGGGGAATGGATTTTTAAATTAAATATGCAAAAATTCTAGAAAATCTGTAGGTGGAAATTATTTACAAGGAAAATTATTAGCAAGGAAATATTCCTTACAAAATAATCGAAAAAGTCCTTAGATGTCCCCTTGAAATCAGTAAAAAATAATTTTAAGTATTTATCTTTACTGTTTTTATAAAATACAATTTCTTGTTAGGAAGATCTTATTTAAAAACGACCATTTCGAATTTTAATTATACCTTTTTTAGTTTAGTTATAATTGATTTAAAATTCTTTTCCTGATCCTGCAAGGGTATACAAAATTCGACTTTCCTAAGTAGGCTCCCTTTTTAGTTTCTTTTTTTTAAGAATTTTAAATAAGCCAAGCAGCTTGTAAACAATATATATAAATTACAAATAAAAGCCTTTCTTTAAAGCCGAATTTAGTTCTAAAAAATCATTGTAAAATTGCAGAAAAAAAGAATCGTTGCAACAGGACCAAAAGCAAACCTTAGATTTTCCCTTTATGGCAATGCTAGCACCATAAAAGCCAAGCAAAATGTGTGTGGAATTGTTTCTGGCCAAGAAAATGAAATGCGATGAGGCCGCATTAGAGAGTGAGAAAGAGGCAAGAGGTGGCAGAGAAAGAGAAGGCAAATATGGGGCTTCTTCTGTACTATTTTTTTTATATTTTTTCTTCGCAAATGTAGCGCATTCACTTGCAACAAAGACTGTTTTTTATGGCAACAACAAAAGCCGCCAAAGCTGTTTTCAGTGGCAATGCTGTGCAAGCCCAACATGTGTCGAACAAGGAGAGAGGAAAAAAAAGAAAAGAAATGGAAATACATATAAAGAAATGGTAGAAAAAAAGTGAAGAAAAATGGAGGGCCAGAAGAAACCGAAGAAGGAAAGGGGGCCAAGAGTTTGGAGACACAAACAGAGAGGGAAAGAGAGAGAAAGAGAAAAAAAGACGAAAAAAAAGAAAAAGAGAAAGAAAGAGAGAGAGAGGAAGGGAGACTTGTGCGTGGTTAAAGCCTTTCTTCTACTTTTCTCCAACTTCCAGGCCTTTCTTCCTCTGCTGCGGCTTCATTTTTCTTAAAAAAAAGATAAATAAAAAAAAATAGTGCGAGTAAAAAACACTAGAAGAGCAAGAAGTAAAAAAAAAACACAAGAAGGTAAACTGCAAAAATTGCAAACTATTGTTTTTTTGTTGCAGCCTTTTGTCGCAATGCTTTTTGTCCCCCTCTCTTACACACACACACACACATTTGCTGGTTCAGTCTGTTGTTTACCCTTAGAAAGAGACAGAGGCAGAGCCCAAGAAAGAGATGGAGATAGAGAGAGGAGAGGAGAGTGCCAGGATAGCGATATGCCTATATGCAGCTCCTCTTCTCGTGTCGCCATTTAGACTAAAGTGGATGGCTTTGCTTAATGTGTTGTGAAGGAAGAAAACGATATATGTATATGTGCAGGCATCATCAGCAGCAACAATAATAATAGCAACAACAACAAGAAGAACAACAACAATGCTTAACAACAACAACAACAATGCTCGTTCTGAGAAAATACTCCTGAAATGAAGACCCAACAAATATTCGAGACAAAACAAGGATATTGTGTTTACTTAAAGATGAACACGTTTGACAAGGACAAAAATAAAGGAGAAAATAGAGATAAAAGTGTAGACAGTTAATGAAAAAATTACAAAAATAACTGCAAGGCCAGGCAAAAAAAAAAATAATAATAAAATAAATGGCAAGCCTTTTGCTTTACAAATGCAAATTGCGTTTTCCCCAAGACAAACCAGAGTGAAATCGGACGAGTTTAAGCAAAGTTATGATCAAAAAACCATTGAAAATGTTGGCCAAAAATGTGACCCAATTTTTTCAAAAAAAATTAAGGGGTTACATCATCAAAATTTTCGAAAATTGGCAAAAAAAAATAGATATTGAGTTTTGAATGCAGAAAAGGTTGCTTTGAAAAACTGAGAAGAAAAAAAAAGAAGAAAAAAGAAAGAGTGAAATCGGACGAGTTTAAGTCAAGTTATGGCCAAAAAACCAGTGAAGATGTTGGCCAAAAATTTGACCCAATTTTTTCAAAGAAAATTTAAGGGGTTACAAATTTTCGAAGGCAAATCTGCAAAAAAGCTAACATATCTAAATAGAATTAAAAAGGTTTTAAAGGTTTCATCAGCAAAGGAATCATATCTATAAAAAATTTCTGAAATTCTTTCCATTATTCCTGATCATAATTAAATGTTCTTTGTTTTGTCTTCTTCCTTTTTTTTTATTGCAAGAAAATGCAATTTTCTTCGGTGTCATTGTTGTCTTTGTGCCAAAGGAAAGGCAGAGGAAAATTGTGTGTAAACAAAGGCCAATGCATAAAAGTGAAATGTGCAGCTAAAAAGTGCAGCAGCTCAACAATGCAAAGGAAAAAAGCCTTTTAGCCACTTTTAAAGTTTACTTCGCCTGAAACCAGAAGCAAAAAAATATTACCTAGAGGGGAAAAATATATATATACAAGTAGAAGATTTTCGTGTCTCGTTGGTTAGTTGTTTGTGTTTTTTTTTTTTTTTTTGTGTCTTGGCCAGGTCCAGAGGCGTCAGCGCATTGCTCTGTGCATAATTTAGCAAACATGTGCCAGAGTTGCCACAGAACCGCAACAAAAACAACAACAGCAAATAGTTGAGACACAACAACTCTAAAGGCAAATTAAAATTGTGTAAGACAAGCTGTGGAAACACGTGTAAAATAACAAAAGAAAATATATAGTATATATAGCAGATGTGCAAAAAGTAACACAACAATTTAGTTCACTTTGAGGCGGCACAGAAAATACAACTAGACACAAGTCATGATGAATAATAATGATTTGTAAGCTGGAATGTAGCCAAAATATAGCAAAACTTAAATCAAAAAATATTTAAAGGTACTGGGGAGAGGATATATGAAAAAGAATGTATTAAAAACTTTAGATAAACTTAAATAAATAAATAATAAATACAAATACAAAGCCCTAACTCAAAGCTTTAACTCTGATTTTAAATATTATTGTGGCAATCATTTATAATTATTAATATTAATAGAGGTACATTTTCTTACAATTCCCAAATAAAATAAAAAATAGTTTAAGGATATTGCAAAACAATTTATATAAAGGAATAATCGATGAAATATATATAAATAATAAATAAAACCATTGATATCAATTTTTTAAGAGCTTTAATTATATAAATTATAAATAAAACTTTTGGTTAAATATCTAAGCTCAAACTTTGGGCTTAAATATTTTATGATTAATATTAAAAAAATTATTTTCCTTCATTTTTTTAAATTTATCAAGTCTTCACAGAAATATTTATATGTTTAAAAAGTATATAAATAACATATAAAACCTTTAATTTATATTCCTAAAAGCTTTAATCAAATTTCAAAGCTCAAACATTGGGTTTAAATGTTTTATGAATCATATTAATATTAATATTTCCTATACATTTTCTTAAATTAATGAAGTCTTGACAAATCTATAAATACAAATTATAATCTTGGATATAAATAGTTTTAATTAAATTTCAGAGCTGAAAGTCCGTTTTAAAATATTAAAATGCTCAACTATTGTTATGATTAATATTAATAGAGGCATTTTCTTACATTTCCCTCTAATAAATCAAGTCTTGTTAATAACTTAATGATATAATATAAAACAAGCTTAAACCCTCACTCTGAACCCTCACTTTAAATATCACTTTAAAAGTCTTTAAAGGCCAGCATCTAGTTCGGAAAGTTAAAGAGTTAAATTTGGCCAATTTTTGGGTCACCCAACGTGGCTTTTGCTTGCTTCCTTTGTCCGGATTTTAGAGCGACCTCTGAACTCGAATGAAATCCAACGGAAAACTGACGAACTGACGAACTGACGGGACAAAGGATACGCACTGTGTGTGTGTGTGTGTGTGTTTGCCTGAATTTTGGTGGATTTTAGGCCCAGTCAGGTCAGGATGAGCTGATCGGATATCTTTCGGGTCGAGAGCTGTGTCCAAGTTGACGGATTTGGCAAATAGACTTTCCAACTTTCCGACCTTCTGACATTCCCGATTTTTCCGATTTTCCCCAAAGTAAAGAGAGCAAAGCAAGTAAAGAGGACACATCGAGGGAGTTATGAATGCCCCGGCCAGACTTTACCTTCCTCTGAATATATATATATATATCTGTGTATATATATGCATCCTGCCAACTTCCGACTGCTGCTTCTAAATGCAATTGATTTCGCGTTTGCACTGGCCACAAATCAAACAATTTCCGTACGCGGGGATTCCCCCTTGACTTTACACACACACACACAGTGGCAAGAGAGAGAGGGGAAGAGTTGGGCATGCAAATGCAATTTGTTGCGTTGCGTCGCCTGTTTATTGAATTTATTTATATGCAGTTTGGCTTAGACACTGACTGGCTGATTGATTGATTGACTAACTGATTGACTGACTGCCTGGTTGGCCGCTTGGCTGCTTGGCTGATTGAGTGGCATTTTCCGCAAAGAAAAAGCAGCGGAAATATGGCAGACTTGTGACTTAAAAAAAAGCGTAGCATACTTTTCCGGGCTCAAGAAGTCAGCAAATCTGAAAGAGGAGTTAGTTATGGAATTTTGACATTTTACTTACTTTGACATTTAAATTTGAACTTAAATTATTTAAAGTAATACTAAAACCATGAAAAGTGTGCTTAAAACACATGCAAGTCTTCAAAATATTTGATTTTCTTTACATTTAAATAAAACTAAGATGATAACAAGACAAATAAACAAAGCAATAAATAAAATAAACTAAATTCCAGTCAAATTTAAGCCCTAACCTTGATCCGGATGACTTCAAAGTAATTTCTAGCTTTAGAAATTAGTTTCTTTTTGAAATGGAAAAATATATCATGTATGTCCTGGGTTTGTCGATGACTTTTGGGATTCGGTTTACCAAAAAATCTTCCTTTTCACTATCTGATTGACTTTCTTCCCAGGAGAGAATGTAAATTTCAGCTTTTCTTGGCTTCCTTGGGGTCTTTTCCCCCCCCTCTACATTCTTCTCTCAGCTTTTTCTTATTTTTGGGCTTGGCCTTAGGTTTTTTTTTTTTTTTTCTTACGCTTTGTGCTGGGTTTTTTTTTCTCAAGTGACAGGAGTGACTTTGTATGGCTTGGTCTTAAAGGATTTTTGTCAGTTTAGTTATTAAAAACTCATTACACACACAAATACACACTCACACACGCACGCTCTGAAGAGCTGGCACATGTGTGCGGGCACTGAGAGAAATGGGAGATAAGAAATTAAAAAGAAATTATAGAAAATGTTAAAATTAACCAAGTTTTTTTGTGTAACTTATTTTTATAGATTTGTTATGCTTAAATATGATACATTTAGGTATTAATATTATTTATAAAATTTAAAATAAAATAATAAAACTTTTTCAAATACTTTATAAGCAGAACATAGTTTTAATAATTTTTAATAATTTTCAAGTATAAAAAATATAAAAATAATAATAATAACAATAATAATAATCTTAATTTTTTTTTTTTAGTTGTGCGATCTTTTTGATATTTTTGGCAGTGTCTTTCTCGAGCTAGGGTCCGTCTGGGACTATCTCTCTCTGTACACTTTCTCTCACCCTTTCTCTCTCCCCCCCCTCTTTCTCCTTGTGTTCCCCCTTTTGTCCATCTTTTTCTCTGCTTATTGGGCTTTCGCTTCGATTTAGCGCTGACACATTTCGCTGGAGAATGTTTGTTTCTTCGCTTTCTTTCTTTTTTTTTTTCTTTGCTCTCTTCCTTTGCTGTTGACTAACGGCACTCTGATGTGTGAGCTTGCTGGTGTCCTTGTGCCATGTGTGTGTGTGTGTGTGTGTGCTTGTGTCCATGTGTATTTGCCTTACAATTCCCCAAATTGTAATTTTATAGCAGCGTCATTGCCCAAAATGCTCAAATAGACTTTTGCCTTTTGGTCCTTTTTCCTCTTCCTTTTTTTGTGTGTTCTTTTCTTTTTTTGCTACCCCTTCTCCCTGTCCATCCCTGTGTGCTTTCTTATCCTTGGATATTTTCTCTTCCCTCTTCTTCCCTTTTTTTTTTTTTTCTGGCCAACACTTGAGAAACTTTTGGCTGCTGCTGGCCGTCTTCTCGCAGCTATTCTCAAGTTGATTCCATTTGATTCCTATTCTCGACTGGTAGTTTCCAGTTTCGCTTCTAACTCGGCTCAATTCGATTTTGTCTGCAAACTGAATGAAGTGAATTGCATTGCCATTGGCCACGTTTGGTCCTTGCTGCTACCCTGTAAGTGTCCCTCAGGGGGATTTTGTGCGAAGCGTTTTTTGTTGGATTAATTTTACAAAAGTGATGGAATGTTTAGGGATTTTAGATTTATATTTATAGAAGAAGAGGTATTTTTATAACCTTGGAGGGTATTATAATTTGAAGGAGAAATTTCCGACCCTATAAAGTATATATATTCTTGATCAGCACTAACAGCCGAGTCGATCTAGCTATGTCTGGTTGAAAAACAAAATTTCAACATTTTTTCGAATTTATTTTTGAAATTATACATATTAAAATAGTAAAAAATTAGGAAAAATTTATTTTTCAAATAAATTGAAATAGAGTATGTAGTCCTATAAGCCTTGTAAAAACTAACTCAGAACAGTTTTCAGAATTCAAATTAATGCATTTTTGGCTTAGATATTCTATTTTTAAGGTTTAATTTTTCCAAAAATTATTTTATATTTTTAATACTCTTTTCGGGATATTATAAAATCAGTCAGAAACACAAAACAATGTGAAGGAGTCATTTGCGACCCTACAAATCATATATATTCTTGATCAGCATTAACAGCCGGGTCGATCTAGCTATGTCTGGTTGGCAAACAAATTTTCAAAATTTTTTCGAAATTTTTATCGAAATTTTACATAATTAAAATGGTAAAAAATTTGAAAACAATTTATTTTTCAAATAAAATTAAATAGAGTATGCAGCCTTAATAGCCTTATAAAAACTAACTCAGAACAGTTTTCCGAATTAAAATAAATGTATTTTTGGCTTAGTTATTATATTTTTAAGCTTTAATTTTTCCACAAATTATTTTATATTTTTAATTCTCTTTTCGGGATATTATAACATCAGTCAGAGGCATAGAACAATGTGAAGGAGTCATTTGCGACCCTACAAATCATATATATTCTTGATCAGCATTAACAGCCGAGTCGATCTAGCTATGTCTGGTTGGAAAACAAAATTTCAAAATTTTTTCGAAATTTTTATCGAAATTTTACATAATTAAAATAGTAAAAAATTAGGAAAAATTTATTTTTCAAATAAATTGAAATAGAGTATGCAGTCCTATAAGCCTTGTAAAAACTAACTCAGAACAGTTTTCCGAAATTAAATTAATGTATTTTTGGCTTAGTTATTAAATTTTTAAGGTTTAATTTTTCCAAAAATTATTTTATATTTTTAATTCTCTTTTCGGGATAATATAAAATCAGTCAGAGGCATAGAACAATGTGAAGGAGTCATTTGCGACCCTATAAATCATATATATTCTTGATCAGTACTAAAAACTGAGTCGATCTAACTATGTCTTGTTGAAAAACAAAATTTCAAAATTTTTTCGAAATTTTTATCGAATTTTTACATAATTAAAATAGTCAAAAATTAGAAAAAAATTTTATTTTAGAAAAAAAATGAAACAGAGTATGCAGCCCTATAAGCATTGTAAAAACTAACTCAGAACAGTTTTCCGAATTCAAATTAATGTATTTTTGGCTTAGTTATTATATTTTTAAGCTTGAATTTTCCCAAAATTTATTTTATATTATTTAGGATAAAAAAAGGGCGATTTTATTGAAGAAGCGATCTTTACAAGTCATGGTCATCGGTTTTAGCTTAATATTTATGGCAAGACAAGGCTTTTTATTTGGATAAACTGAGATAAGGGAACTTGGGATATGTCTTTAAATTATTATTCTCGGATTCTTTTAGTCAAAGCAAAACGAAGATGTCCTTGAAGATTTCCTTGAAGACTTGTTTAAGAAGTAACCCTAAAATTAACTTTACAATAAAATGTAATCCAATGGGAAATTTTCAAGCAAACAAAGTTAAGTTCCTGGAAAACGTTTTTCATTTCAAGTCAAGTAACTTGTCTGGCATTATTCCTTCGCCAAGGAGTACAGGATATCAGGAGGCTACACCCAAGCCAACACCTTCTGCCCGTCCCACTCCCGATTCGCCTCCATCCCTCAAGTTCCAGCCCCTTTCTTCTTGAGCTCTTTGCAAAAGCGTTGATGGGACAGCCGGTTTTGTGGGGTTTTTGGGTTGTGGATTACGGGTTTGGGGGCTCCGACTTGATGACCGGATTTTGGGCCTCCGGCCATCCGTCTCGTACGTCGGGCCGCCATGCCGCCATCCTGTGATGTGCACTCAATCCTGTTGCATCCTGGGCCAGTTAGGCGAATGGCATATTTTATTCAGACTTTCATTTAGTCCAACCGTTGCCGCTCCTCTCCTACCCGCTCCTCCTTCTCCCCCCGGGTCACATGTAATTTTTGTTTAGCCATTCCAATTGCAATTCCATTCCGCCAGGGGAGTATCCCAGGCCCATATAAATCAACTTTAATTTAAATGCCAGGACGACTGGCTGCCTGCAATGAAATCGGAATGAGCTGTGGAGAGCTGCCACTTTGGCTCCTGGCGAGAGGTCCTGCCACATCCATAGCCTTTCTCGGCAACTCCTCTATCGGGAAGCTCAAACAAATGAAGCCAACTGTGGCCAGGAGAATGTGTCCTTTGTGCCGAAGCTGTTGCTATATCTACTATATCTACGTCTCCCCCTTTTTATGACGAAAAAGGAGAAACTTGGGCGGTCCGGCAAGCGATTTAATCGCTTTGTGCGGTCTCTTTCAGTGGCGGGGATTAAGCAGTGGGTGGGTTTGGGGGGGTTTGCAAGCTATAATTGATGGATTATGGCACAAAAAATTGGCCAGTTAAGCCCTTATTTACTGAAAAATTTAAATAGGATTAATCGATTTAAAAGATTTGAGCTGATTTTCATTTATAACAGGTCAAATGTGTTCCTGTTTGAATGCTTAAAATGCGAGATTTGGTATTTATTTTATTTAAAATCAAATGATTAAAATGTAAATTAATGAAGGTAATTATAATATATTGATGGGATTGCGTATATCTTGTAACCTGATGTTCCACCACTTAAATAAAAATTAGAAAACAAGAAATAAATATTTATAATTATCAGAAATCATAAATCAAATGTCTTAAAAATAAGAAAGGCTTACAAGGAATGATAGAATATATCGAATTTATTTTGTTATCGATAATTAATCTATAAATATTTCGATATTTTAATGTTTCGATAAACATAGGTGCCATAAATCTATTTTTTCCTAAATGTATATGTACGATTTTACGATATATATAATATAGATATTTTACTTTAAATTGTATATTTTTTATATATGGATAATAATAATATTTTCCACATAAAATCGATATTTAATGTTCCGATAATATTCTTATTTATGCTTAAATTCAATATTTATCAAACTTAACGATATTTTTTGATATATTACAAATGCCAATATTAATATCGATAAATATTATTAAACTCCTTTCAATATACATCCCCAAGGCAGGCCTTAACCTTTGTGCCACGTCACTGGCCATTTATGGTTCCTTTGTCAATGGAAATCAAATAATGCCATGGTTTTTTATGATATGTACGCGATACCCTTAACCACCACCGACCAAGAGGAATCCCTCTCCATTTTTTTCACTCTCCAGGGGATATTTATTAATTTATTTTTCCCAATACTCACTCTCTCTCTCATCGCATCTCTTTACAGGATACCCGCAGCCCACATATCGATGGCTAAAGGATGGCATCCCCGTGGGCGACTTCTCGTCCAGCCAGTTCTACCGATTCCACAGCACCCGTCGCGAGGATGCGGGTAGCTATCAGTGCATTGCCAAGAACGATGCCGGATCCATATTCAGTGAGAAGAGCGACGTTGTTGTGGCCTGTGAGTACATCTATATATACATGTATATAGTCCAAAAGTTGGTGGAAACTCGAGAGTCTCGCCCCCTTGGGCAGCGGCTTGAGCTTGAGTTACCAATTACCAAATTGAGAAGTCACTCTGATGAGGCTTATTGAGGCTTACCCGGCATTAGGCAGTCCCCATTAACTAGCCAATTATTTTGTAGTTTATTTCCTTTATTTAAAGGGGAATTTTGCAGGTAAAGTAAAAGTTACTTGCCAGTAATGCGATATTACGGATTCAAACATTGTCCCACGAATGGGTTAAGTGTCGCCTTGCAACCTGTTTGCGAGACCGTGAGGGATTCCAGGTGGCGTTTCTAGGTGGAGTACTAATCAAGCGGCTGTCACAGCAGCCAAGGACCTGCCCCATCAATGTTTAGCTGCTAATTTTTCTTTAATGCGAACTTAATTACAACGAGAGCGGCAGGGAGAACAGAGGAGGTTAAGTGTGGTGTCGTGTGCGGGGTGGGGGTGGTGTTGGGTTAAGGGTCACGGGGCTTAGGTGTGGATGTAACGAACAATTAGACAAGTAAGTGTGAGTGACACTTGAGCTGGCTCGCTTGCTCTGAATTACCCCCCAACTACTTGAACCTAATAAATCGAGCGGGCCCTCGACATGGAACCCAACCCAGTCACCCACTCCTCCAACCATCCATCCAGCCATCCATCCATCTACCCCTCTATCCAGCCAGCCATCCATCCATCCATCCATCTATCCCTCCATTCATGGTGACCTTCTTTTCGGTGGGCATGCCAGAGGAGGTGAAAGATGGGCCTGACGGACGGACAGACTGACTCGATGACTCGTCGACGGGTTGACTTGGAGCAGCGGCATCGTCTTGAGCACTTAATTAATTGTAGGACCGAGAGCGAGTGCCTAAACTGAACTAATAACCTTTAAAGCTCAGCTGGGTAGAGCAGCCTACTTACAGGGGGAGACTGCTGCTTGGTAATGGGAATGGGGGTCAGAGATGAGCGAGGTTAAATTGACTTGCCCGCAGGCAGCTCAGAGCGTTGCCTTCAATTCAATTAGCGAGTGACACCACAGGAAAGCAGAGAGTGACTCTGTTCATTCTAAGAGATCAAAATTAAAAGAAATAAATAGGAAATAGATACCAAATAAATCATAATTAATACTCTACCCTCTCTTTTTTATCTTCACAGACATGGGCATCTTTGAGAACACCACCGAGGGTCGCCTCACTGTGACCAGTGGACATCCGGCCATCTTTGATATGCCTGCCATAGACTCGGTGCCGGTGCCCTCGGTGATGTGGCAATCGGAGGATGGTCCCTTGAACTATGACATCAAGTATGCCTTCACCCAGGCCAATCAGTTGATTATCCTCAGTGCCGACGAGAACGACCGGCGTGGCTACAGGGCCAAGGCGATCAACACGCAGCTGGGCAAGGAGGAGAGCAGCGCCTTTGTCCATTTGAATGTCAGCGGTGATCCGTACATCGAGGTGGCGCCCGAGATCATTGTCCGGCCGCAGGACATCAAGGTGAAGCTGGGCACCGGCGTTGTCGAGCTGCAGTGCATTGCCAATGCCCGACCCTTGCACGAACTGGAGACGGTGTGGCTCAAGGATGGCCTCGCCGTAGAAACGGCCGGCGTAAGGCACACCCTCAACGATCCCTGGAATCGTACTCTGGCCCTGCTCCAGGTCAATAGCTCGCATTCGGGCGAGTATACGTGTCAGGTGCGATTGCGCAGCGGTGGCTATCCGGCTGTCACGGCCACGGCTCGTCTTCAGATCCTGGAACCGCCTGTATTCTTTACACCGATGCGAGCCGAGACTTTTGGGGAGTTCGGGGGACAGGTTCAGCTGCCCTGCGATGTGGTGGGTGAGCCTACGCCCCAGGTCAAGTGGTTTAGGAATGCCGAGTCTGTGGATCCGCACATCGAGAGTGGAAGGTGAGTTAGAGGAGGAGCTAGAGGAGGAATTAAGCTTTGGATTAATCGAAAAACCCTTTTTCCTCCACGTTGCAGATACTCACTGAGCACGGATAATACGCTGGTAATTAAGAAACTAATCCTGGATGACGCCGCCATGTTCCAGTGCCTGGCCACCAACGAAGCCGGCGAGAACTCAGCCAGCACCTGGCTAAGGGTGAAAAGTAAGTCAAGAGCCGATTTCCATTTATGACTAGGTGACACTGGGCGGTAAAATGAGCTTGGAAAAGATGGAAAAGTTGAACAAAGAGAGGTTTAACTTTGGCTACAAGAGCGGTTTAACTTTGAAAGCATTTTAGGCTATTGTAAATTTGAAATTTAAATTAAATTAGTGCAAAAATCACAGGCTAAGTAAGGCTATGTAACAAAACCCTTTAAATGGTTTCCCGTTTTTTAAACTAATTCAAAAAAAACCTAAGAAAAACCTTGCTAGTTGCCAGTGTCACTTACTCAGAATGCTTAAAGAGCTTGAAACATATCATAATATATATATATTAATATGCTTAAGAAGTGCTCTTCATATTTTAAGACCTTCTTTCCAAACATATATATTGACTTTAACCCCTTCTATCTCTCCATCTCTTTTTCCGCGAAACATATATTCCCATTAACCATTTTGCATTTTACATTTTGCCCTTTTACCTTTTACCCCCTTTAACCTCTCCCCAAATAATAAAAAAAAATAAGCTGAAACAATTATTAACCATAACGAATTCATAGCTAACGAGGCCAAGAACCGCGTGAAGCGCTTGGCCCAGCCACGTATCCTGAGGGTAAGAGCTTCGCATGCTGGCATGGGATCGGAAAAGGGATCGGGATCGGGAACGGGAACGGGATCAGGCACAGGTTCCTCCCCCGGTAGACGCAAGGAGTTTCGCTTTGGTATGGGCATCCTGAAGAACACACAAAATAAAAAACCAAAACACTTGCACAATTTTTTAGTAATAATATAGAAAGACATTGCACTTTAAATTTGGAACAACACTTCTTTTTCATCTATAGAAAGTTATATCTTTAGATATCTATCATCTCCTTTGATTGTTTTGCAATTCAATTTGTCGTTTTTATTGGCTTTTTGGCTTGCTGTAATTTTACTGCCCCAAAGCTTAGATATTATCTCCCTCTTACTCTGTGTATTTCCTCTGCTAAACTTGCTTTTCTATTTCCCTTCTCCCTATTTTCGAGTTTAGTTTCATTCTTAATTTGTTTTTCACCCTTTGGAATTTCTTTTTGTCTCTAGTCTTTGGCATTCTCTTTCACCCCCTCCTCGATTCTCAACTTTGGCTTTATCAAATTTGTCAAAAGCAGAAGAATTTTTCATTCAAGTTGATTAGTCCGGCGGCACGCACACTCCCCCCTCCAAACCCTAGCCCTAACTGGCTAATATAATTGAGTCCCCAAAAAGTTTTGATATGCATAAAGGGAAGCATTTTTTCCGCACTTGACTCAATTTGTACTTAACTGTTGTCTGCCGGTTTTTCTGTTTTCTTTGTGAGTTTTGAAGGTCTTTCTTTTAAACAAAGACAAAACACAAACAAAAAGCTAACAAGGGTTGTTTCAAATCTTTTATATATCAAATTAATTCTTAACTAGAGGGATATATTTTTGTAAGCTTAACTAATAAGATAAGCACTAATCTAACCTCTTGATTTGAAATCTCTTTAACAAAAAAAACTTACCCCATGCATTTGCCATTTTTCATTGGCATTTTTGAGCAACCCTGAAGTACCGTTAAGTGTTACGGAAATGGCCACCCCCCAGGGTTGTCATTTCCAGTAAAAACTCACCCATATTTTCTCTTCTTACGTATGGACTACTTGCTGTGGGACAATTTTGCATTTTAATGAATTTCATAATGCGAAAATTAAGACTGACACAAAGACACACACACAAGTCCGTCAAGTCACACTTCTTATGCTGTCATGCTGACATGACATCGTAGGGTTGTCCAGGGTTGCCCTGCCCTGCCCCCCTTTTGAGTGAGAGAGCTTAAGTGGGAAGTTGCCTGGTTTTTGGGGGGCCCAAGCATAATAATTGGCCATTCATGAGCCTAACCCAAAAAGCGAGTGACTCCGCGCTGACGTTTTAAATATTTGACAGACAGAGTTGAGTCGAGTTGAGTAAAGTGAAGGGAGGGGGAGAGGGAGAGAGAGAAGGTGTCCTGACAAAGGACATATTGTTTTGCGGGTCTCAAATAAGTTTCTTCTCCCTCTCTCCCTGTCTCTGTGTCTCTTCCTTGATGGGACTTTAAGCAAAGTTTCTCGCTTAAATTTTTATGGGGACGCTCGGGCAACGAGTGAAGCACAGATTTTCATGTAAATTTCAAATTTCTATGCATATTTCGTTGAGTTATTCTCATGCAGTGTCATCTCATCATCCATTTCCATCTATTTTTATGCCACTCCTTCTTGGCCCCAGCTGCATTGTATGGCGAGCTAAACTAGTTAAGAGATTTTGTCGTCGGCGGTTTATTGAAAAACTTTTTCAGCTCTATATAGTTAACTTTGGCCAAGTTCTGGCTCTGATATATACTTGCTTTCTATATTATATATATGTATTTTTTTTTTTTATTCTCTTCTTTTGTTGCGCCCCCGCCAGGATTTCTTGGCATGAGTGACTGGTAACCAATCGTTGCGACTCATTTAATTTTATTTTCCTAGGCTAATTCGAGTCAATTTGTTTGTCTGCGCCAGAGAATTTTACGATGCTAAAGCTAAAGCCGAAGCCGGGGCCATCATTTAGTCTCTTCCAGAGTCTCCTAAT
This sequence comes from Drosophila seguyi, assembly GCA_008042675.1. Classification (NCBI taxonomy): domain Eukaryota; kingdom Metazoa; phylum Arthropoda; class Insecta; order Diptera; family Drosophilidae; genus Drosophila; species Drosophila seguyi. Next base: position 24,006 of record VNJU01001240.1, on the reverse strand, counting down.
TCCCTAGTCCGTCCGTAGTGGGTATATCTCCGGGATAAGTTTTATTGCTGGCACAAGTTTCTGTTTCTGTTTCTGTTTCTGGTTCAGTTTTTGTTGTCTGACTGCATTTAGTTCCCGGGTATCCGTAGGAAGAAGGAGTTGGCCTAATCGGCTTTGTTTCTTCCCCCTTCTCGGTGTGTGTGTGGACTCTGACCGTATGCAGGAAGCAGACCGTAATTGGTCTGTGCCGAGATTATCCAGATCAGGATCAGAATCGGATTATGAACACCTTTGGTCGCTTGCCTTTTGACTCTGACTCTGACTCTGACTCTGATTCGATTACTATCACCCAGGGACATCCGGTCCAACACTTTCGGAGTCTTACACTGAAAGAGTTTCCTCTTGAGAGAATAAAATACACATTTTTGAGAAGAGTCTGGGGCAAGCGGTTACACTTGAAAGGAGGACGATAATTGGCTTGAACCCCTTGAAATAATATGGCCAGCTAATTAGCACTCAAAAACAGTCCTTGGTCAGTCAGTCAGTCAGAGTCCCACTCATCATTTTAGTAAGTTTATGCGATGCCATTGTCTTCAAGTGGAGGCTTACACTGCAAAGGAAGTCAGCTAATTGGATTGAGTTGTGGTTAAATTATTAATGTAGCATTTCTTCAGGCTACTGAAAAATGTAGAGAAAAGGCTTACAGGTTCACCTTAATCTTAACAGAGCGCCTTTCCCGGTGGTTCTCAAGTTGGGAACTAAGACTTGTGGCTTTTCCTACATTATAAGTTACAACAAAATAAGTTCCATTAGTATTGTGCCTTTTTTCTGGCTTTTATAAAATTTTTAAAGAAAGCTTATTGGTCCACTCTAATCTTAAGAGAGCGCCCTTCTCTGCGCTTCTCAAGTTGGGTACTTAAGATGCCCTTTATGTTATGAATTTTATTGTGCTTTTATAAAATTAAAAAAAAAAGTCTTATTGGTCCACCCTAATCTGCACAGAGCGCCTTTCTCCGCGCTTCTCAAGTTGAGTACTTAAAATGACCTTAAATTAATGAATTTTTGTATTTTTTTGGGCATTTAAAATTATTTTCTAGCAACCTTACCCTTACTGGTCTCCCTTTTTTCCAAAAGCGCCTTTCTCCGCGCTTCTCAAGCTGGCTACTTAGGCCCAAGGCTTGTGGGTTTTTCTGTACTATGCATTTGTAAAAAATTCCATTTAAATTAAGTAAAGCTTATTGTCTATGCAAAATAGTTTGTTGCGCCCTTTCTTAAGTCCTGGGCCGCCCTCGGGACTCGCTTGATTTCATTTTGCAATTTCTTTCGTTTATTGTTTGTGCGCTCGTTCATCTCCAGGTGCTGCTGTTCCTTCGCCTGCTGCTCATCCTACTTATCCAGCAGCTTCTTGTGCTCCTTTCTGACCCTCCAGCTACTCCAGCTTCTTCTCGCCTTGTGCTATCCTTACACCTCGCTATGGCAACAAGTGTTTGGCATTTGTAATGCTGATTCTCCTCCGTCGACCTATCACCCCTTCGCCATTTTCCGCTTGGAAGGCCACTTGAGGGATAATCCTTGTGCCGGAGCACTTTTCACTTAGATAGGCGAAGAAGAAGTTGAGCTGGGAAAATTATTTTCCAGCTTTTCGCGTCGACTTTAGTGGGCTGCGATTGCGATGGCAGCAACCTGGCTGCATTTTAATTGCAATGCCGCCTGCCTCTGGCTTTGCCTCTGCTTCTGCCGTGGCCTTGCAATGTTTGTCAAAGTTTTGCATTCTCCACTGCTGCTGGCCTTTTTCTGGGAGCTCACCTTTTGGAGCTCTTCATTTTTTTTGTTAAGTTGGCGTAAATCTGCGTTTACTCCCGCCAGAACACCTGCCACAGTCAGAGGCATGGCTATAAACTCCGTCTAGTACTTGCTGTTGTTGTTCTTGTTGCTGCTGCTGCTGCTACTGCTGTGCATTTTCCGGCTGCCTGAGCTTTTCCCTCGAAAACTCACAACTCGAGTAACATAATTTCGTAATTTCCCGAAACGCAAAAGTGATTTTAATCGCCGTTTCCTGGGGGGAAGGAAGCCGAAAGGGAAGCCCAGGTGCCTCTCACTTAGCACCACCCACAGGTGTGTGTGTGTGTGAGTAATTAGGTGACTTTTGGGGCGGTTGGGCGTGGCCAAATTCACTTCCTTTCCTGCCTTGGCTCTTCATTTCCATTTCCTTTTTGCCTGACGACTCAATGTACCGCCATTTCCACTGTGCGAATTTTCTTCTCCTCTCTCACTCTCTCTGGGGTTTGTGGGTAAGCCAACAGGTGGATGGAAGGAGGTCAGAGGTCACCTTAGCTTAACCCCCGTCCCCCCCGGTGATTGATTGCAGCGCATAGCTAAACCAAAAGCGAACGCCCTTGGAGTTTCGAGTTGATTGGTCAGCGACATGCCATCTTTTCAGGTTTTTAGGTTTACTAAAACTTCAAGAACCTATTGTTTTCTTTTTGTATTTTTTAGATATTTTTTTTTAAGTTTTTCAAGCTGGAAAATTATGTCTTAAAATTTTTTATAAGCTCCATATCCTGGCAATATCTTAAAGGAGTCTTAAACTTGCTCTTCTCTCAATATCAGAAAACAAATTAAAATTAACTTTTAATTATATATTTTTTCTTGTCTTCAAATTATATATACAGAATATTATTTTCAGTGCAATAACCATTTGTTTCTTTGGCCAAGTAAAGTCCTTCTCGATTAGTGTTACAAATGCCAAATTTCCCAGCACTCTTTTTTCTGTGTTAAAAAATTCGCAAGCAGCTCAAAGGCCTTGGCCAGGAAGTGGCGCTTGGTAAAGCGGATCTCTTTATGCTTATTAAAAAATAAAAGAAAAAAAGGGCCCAAAGCCAAGCCCAAGGAGGTAAAAAACTGAAGCGAAAAATCGTTTAAGAAGGAAAAGTTAAGGGGGGGAAACTTAGACCCCAACACACACACACACACAAGCCATGGTTAAAAACAATTCGCATGCAAATGTTGGAGTCCTCTGAAATGGCCAAGTAATGGCAATTATTGCCATCGCACGCCATTGCTGCCTGCCCCCCTCTCAAGAGGGAGAGAGGGGGAGTGGAAATGGAGGAGGGGGAAGAGGAGGAGGAGCTTTTCCCTCCCCGCCACTTGTCCGGCTGAGTGAGCGTTTTATTATGACTTCAAGTTGATGGCGCGGCCTCTTTAGTGGGTCAACTTGAAATTAATTACGACCCAACATTGGCGCACATTGACAGAAAATATCATTGAGTTTGCAAATTAATTTAAGGCTTCAAAGCTTGCTTAGAAAATGTATTTTGTTTTTGACTTTTTAGTTTCTTATAAATTATAAATTGTTTAGGTTGAAAAATGTCTCTATGCCTACACTGCGTATAGTTGATGAATATTACGTATACGCAGGGTGGAACTTTGGCCTAAGTTGGCTCTCAACCCGGGCGTATACTTAATATTTATATAACGTATAATATAACGTATACGCCACCCCTCCTCTTCGATATGGCCAGCTCTGTTCTGCATAGATGCAAGTTTTCATTTTCCGAGGCTGTCCTCCTGGTTTTAAGGATTTTCTTGGTTTTTAGGTCTCCCTGGCGAATCCAGCCACAAATTGTTTCTCCAATAGTCCCCCCTTCGTGTCTTTAATATGCGCCTTGCGTGAGCCATAAAAAACCGGGCCAAAAGGAGCCTAGGAAAAGGACCTGCTGCCGCTGCTGCTGACCAGCAGCTTAAGCACACTTAACACGTTGCGAAAGAAGGAGTTATCCTTGCCAACATATATATATATATATATAAACATTCCCTGGCCTGTTTTTATACCTTTATTTTTTTTTTTTTGGCGACGACGGGCCCGGAATTAAGCACCAAAGTGATGTAATATCGCAGCGCAGTTTAATTGTCCTTTAAGTGCATATCGCAGAGTTAAGTTACTGCCCGGCCCGAGGACGAGTCCTGGCTTAATCTTGTTTAAAGCCGACTTTAAGAGTTGCCTTTGCATATATGCTTGGTCCTGGGAAAGTATGACTGGATTTTCCCTATTTATTTTCCTTTCTTTTTTTTCCATATCAAGCAGAGTTGATGTCTTTATGATTTCCACAACAATTGCAACTGCACCGTACACACACACACACACAACTGGCACTTAATATCTTAATGTTGCAAGGAGCTGGGAAACTGGCAGAGGGAGGGGGCAGGGGAAAGGGAGCGGGGCGAATGGGTCTTTTATTGTAATTTTATGCACTTATTTACATAAGCGTAGTTAACGGGAATGCTTCATCATGCGAAATTATTACGAATATTATTACATTTGCGCCCCAGTAGGAAAAACACAGCGGAAAAGCTGCCTCACACAGTTACAGTCTTACAGTTTTTAAGGGGTTATGACAGTCACAGAGGGGAGATTAATGCTTGAAAACTTAATAAAAAATATTTAAAAATGTATTAGATTGGTATTTGTGGTTAAATTATATTAAAATTACATTTTTATGACAGTTTTTTAATCATAATTTTAGGGTTTTTAGAGGGAAATTCAGGGAAATATTCTATATTTTCAATAAATTTGAATATAGTATTTTATTAATACTTTTATAATATTTTTTTGGCCATAGTTCTGCCTATAAAATATTTAGTATTTTGAGTTAGACCTGGTTAAATATATACAAATTAATTTAAAAATCCATTAAACTTGTATTTATTTGAAAATGTTATTAAAATTATATTTTTAAGTGACTTTGAAACATTTTTTAATAGTTTTTGAACAGATATACTTAATATTTTATGAACGATTTGAAATATCATTTAAATTATATTTGAAAATTTTATAAAAATATAATCAGAATATTTAATTTTTTTCTCACTGATAAAATAATAATAAAATCCTTTAAACTCAAATTGATAAAGAAATAGTATTAAATTTATATTTTAAAACAATTTTTCCACATTTATGGTTTATATTTTGCAGACAGAAATTGCAGGGAAATGTTTAATACTTTAAATAAATATGCCAGTAATACCTAAATAATATATATTTTTTTAAATTTTTGTTTTTTGTTTTCATTCTTATATATCAAAATATTTTAGGTATATTTCGAGTTGTAAATCATATTTTATTTAATGTTTTCATGTACGCAAAAAACCATAGAAATATTGCAAATTCTGTATGCTTGCTGGCATAACCCTTTGATTCCAATTGAAATTGATTTGAACTCATCACCTTTATATATATATATATATATATATATTGTGATGGCTAGCCAAGGTGTCAAGGCCCCTTAAAACGCGTGGCATTTGGCCATAACAATGAAAGCAGTGGCAGTGTGTCGTCGTCGATATCGCGAGTGGAAACAAGCAGCAGAGCCAGAGGCAGCAACAGCCATCGTGCCACTCAAAATCCAATAAATAATTCACATTAACCAAAGGCGGCAGTGAGTGAGCGAAAGAGAGAGAGCTGAGGAATCGGCCAGATATATACACAGAGTACACTATATATATATATATATGCCAATGAGCACCTGCTGCAGAGCCCCAGCATGATTAATTGGCCAGCCTTTAATTTGGTGTAATCATAATTGCAAAAGTCAGCACACAATGAAGGCAGAAAAGAAACTGAGAACCGAGAACTGAGAATCGAGAATCGAGAATCGAGAACCGAGACAATGGGGTTGAGTTAATCAGGAACTGGAAAAAAAGGGAATCAATTACGGGGAATTTAAAGGAATCAGCAGAGAAGAAAAGTGATTAAGGAATTATCAATCGTTACGCAAATAATTTAATTAAAATGTGGCCACTCCCGGGGGATTGCTGCTGCTGCTGCTGCTGTTTGCTGCTGAAATTAAATCAAAGCTTTAACAAAAAACTATCCAGTTTGTATTAATAATTCCGAAAGTGAAGCAAAAAATCCCTTTAGAAAAAACCATTCGCTTTGCATATTTGATATTTCCCTTTAATAGTTTTGTTTTTTTTTTTTTGGCACAAATAATTGTCACGTATTTACCATGTTTTTAGTGTAGTGAATTATTTAAAAGGTATGCTTTCAGCCCTAAGGCTTACACACATATGTATAATGTATAAAATATATTTAAATTTGCAACAAAAAGCACACACAAACATACAGCACGAAAAGTTACAATTTATTTTTGATTACAGCTTACAGAGATTCCCACTCTAACCACAAGAATATCTTCCACAAAAACCTGTATTTAATTATACTAAATTGTTAATTCTATTTTCTAATTGTTACTTCTTTTGTGTGTTTTGCGCAGCCTCGGCTCCTGTTTTGGAACAGCCGCCCCAGAATGTCACCGCCTTGGATGGCAAGGATGCCACCATATCCTGCCGGGCTGTCGGTTCCCCGAATCCCAATATAACCTGGATATATAATGGTAAGGAGTTCTACAAGCACAGCTCTAGCATGCTTATCTACAATATATTTTTCTAAATAATTAATAATTGCTAATCCCAATGTCGTTCTTCTTTCTCCGTTTTGCTCGCTAACCAACTCGTAATGCTAACCACATCGAAAACTGCTTGTATCCGTATCCGCATCGTGCACAAAAATAACAACCCAACAAACCCACCTGATCCATCGATTGATTGCTCCCGGAAAACCCGACACACAGAGACCCAACTGGTGGAGATATCCAGCCGGGTGCAGATACTCGAGTCCGGCGATTTGCTCATCTCGAACATTCGCCCCTCGGACGCCGGCCTCTACATCTGCGTGCGGGCCAACGAGGCGGGCAGCGTCAAGGGCGAGGCCTATCTGAGTGTGCTAGGTGAGTGTGTAGTGTGGTGTCCTGTCCTCCTGTCCTCCCCTAACCCCAAGCTGCCGGAATCCCAACCCTAACCAACCAAAAAAACCGTAATTGCCCCCCGCTCGCGTCCTTTTAGTTTCAAGTGCGTCTGTCTAGTCGGCCGCTTTGAGTGTTTTAGCGTTTAGTTAGTTAGCGTGGCTAACGAGGGTACAGCGCCCTTCTCGCGCTGCCAACTGTTTTAACTCGTTTTTTATGCTCCCTCCTCTTTTTTGTGCAAGGGGGGGTCCGCCCCCCGCAGCTCTTAACTCGCATTAATAAACATTTAAATGGCTTAAAGCGTATGCCAAGCATGTACATTGTGTCCCCTTTGCTTGTTTAATTTTAAGGGGTTTTACAATTTTGTAGTTGAAAATAGTGCAGCATTTTGGTAATTGATTGAAATTTAAGTTTTTTAAATATTTTAGGGACTTAAAATCTCTTAAAAACGTTTTGCTCGTTTAATTTTAAGGGGTTTTACAATTTTGTAGTTGAAAAAAGTGCAGCATTTTGGTAAATGATTGAAATTTAATTTTTAAAAATATTTTAGGGACTTAAAATCTCTCAAAAACGTATAAAACGATGTTTTAAATTGGGGTTATCATTTTTTTAACTTTTTTTAGCATACTTTTAGACAGCTTTTTAGGTGATTTCGTCTTAAATGATTACAAATAAGCTTAAACGTGTATTTAATAGGTAATATATGCTAGAGAAATTACTCCGCTTAAAAATTAAATTTATAATTGATTGAAAATAATTTTAATAAATATTTTAGGGACTTAATATCTTTTAGAAATATTTTTAAAAGTATGCTTTAATATCTTAAATTAAGACAGGGAATTTTTTTGAACTTTTCTTAGCATAATTTTCACTTAACTAATTACAAATTATAAAAAACTTATTAAATAAGTAATATTCTTAGCAATTAATACACTATTTTGATCAAAAGTCACTTCAAAATCTCTTTAAACGCTGCTGAAAAGTATGCAACACGTCTTGAATTAAGGAAAGACCTTTCTGCCTTTTTCTTGGGCAGCTTTTGAGGTGATTTCAAGTCTCTCTCTTTTGTGTGTTTTTTTTTTATATAAAACAAAAAAACATATAAAATACTTGCCGATACATATATTCCAAAAATATGCCGCGAGGCATTCGTTTAATAGAATTAAACCTTTCCCACTGCCCACTCGCTGCGAGCATTTAACTTGCGGCAAACAATTCCTTATTCCTTATTCTCTTGGTCCTTTTGGCAGTCCTCCCATCTGGGCCGCCTCCCCCGCATCAATTGTTCAATCGCAGGGCTTTGATGTTGGCACATCCTGCCTGCGACTGTTACTGAAATGCTGTCAGCAGTTTTCATTGCTCTGCCCGCCGCCCACCGAAGAGAAAACTTCTCTGGGGGCAACCACAAAAGAGATTTAAATTGAGTTTACTTACCAAAAATGCTCCCTATTAGACAGACAGTTGTTTGTGCACCTGTTTTTCCAGGAGATCTCAACTCTAACTCTTCCCAGCGAGTTCGAGGCTCGCTGGCTCCGAATGATTGCCAATGACATTTTGGTGCACGCAAAAAAAATAATCAAAAAAATTGTAATCGATTTTACATTACAAATTGCATCGTTTTAGTAGTTTTTTTATGAGTTTTTTATTGTACATTTGAAAGGAAAAGTCCCATAAAATGTACAATATTATATCGATAAAAAGTTAAACTTTGATATATCGAAATATTTTGTATCGAATATTATTGCAGTTATCTCTAAAGTATCGATAAAATCAATCTTTGTTTACAAAAATTACTTTTATTTATATTTTACCATATATTTTATATTTCTAATTGGTTTTGGTTTAATTTATCAAACAGAATGTTTGATTTTTTGCAAATATAACACAACCTTTAATCGATTTATCGTTTGATATATCGATTTTCTCCTTCAATGTTGATAAAATATCGATTTACATATGGACTTTCTTGCCAAATGTCGATATAATATCATTAAATGTACATAAAAATATCAATAAATATCAATAGGCATACTTTTTAATATTGTTTAAAAGTATCTAGACTTCTTCAAGGTATTCTGAACCCAAAAAAAATAGTAATACATATTTTTTTCTGTCCATGTATTATCTGGATATTGGTATATCTGGTTATTTGTGCGTTAGTGTTCGGCCCGAACGTCGCATCAAATCAACTAAAATGCATGGTCCAATAATAATAATGTATGTCATCAAAGCCGCAGTGGCCACAACAGGACAACAGGACAACGGGACAACAGGACATGGCAGAGCCGATCAGAGCCAGTGGCATGCCAGGATGAGTTCCATTTTTCGAGTGCTCTCCCTCCCTCATGGGCAGCAGCGTCAATTGCTTTTGTGATAATACAAAAATCCAGCCATACATTTCCACACACTATTTCCACAGCACAAACAAACAAATACACACACACACATAGCTTTGGCTTTGACTTTTTCCGAGTTGTGAAAACATGGCCGGAAAACCGGAAAATCCGAAAGCTTCAAATGATTTTTTAAGGGTTTTTGGTGTTGCCTCCTCGGCCGCCATTGTGTTGTTTGTGTAATTAAAGTTGATTTGCACATGCAATATTTTTCGGCCCTGACTGCGTGTGTGATTGCAGTGTCCTATGTGTGTGTGTGTGTGTGTGTGTGTGGAGTGTGTGTGTGTATGTGGGGGTCCTAAAAGAGGCAGCATCAATGTGCGGCTAATTGGCAAAACGCCGGTGCCGCTCAGGAACGTGGAATGCGGCCCGCGGACTGCCAGACTGCCAGACTCGTGTCCGGACTTTGGCCACCAAAAATGATGGCAGTTTTCCATCACCCTTTTAACCCATCAGGAACCGCCTCCCTTATTTGTGTTTGTTGCATAAAACACAGGAGGCCCAAGACCGACAAAGAAATAAAAACGGAACAGGAACGAGGAGAGCGAATAAAGAATATGAATCGAAGTACACAATACCCTTTGGAGAACATGTAGGAGAACCTGAAAAATACTTGATTAAATATACAATTTCACAAAGTTTTAGAAAAAAAAATATAGTAAATTGTGCTGCTTATAAAAGTTTTTAAAGAACTTTCTAAACTCATTTATTCGTACATAAATTTTACATAATAACAACGATACAATCCATTTACTTCTTAAAGAACCATTTATATTTAAAATTTAAAATACTTTTTCAAGTAAAAAAAACCCCTAGAGGGTATGCTTTGGTAGGCTAACCTCCGGTTACCGCACATTTCGGTTGGCGAGGGGATAAACAAGGTTCATTTGTGGACCTTTCAGGGCAGTGCAGTGCGCCGTGCCATGCAGTTCATCTCTCGTCCAGAGGAGTCCGTCCCTCGCCCGACCATATGGGGAAGCCCCAACTGAACGCCAGGAACTTGGCTTATGGCAAACAGACCGACACCGTCGGCAACAACGGGGACAGCAGGAGAGGAGCCCCCAGAGCTGCCATGCAACAGCAGCAGCTCCACCACCAATGTCTGGGCCACGGGGCGCGTTGAACTTTTGATGCATGCGGGCCAAGTGACTGAAAAGGGCTAAAAAAAAAAAAAATAATAACAAAAAGAAAAGGAAGAAAGCAAAAAGAAATGGCGCTCGAGCTGCAAAGAATAAGAAAGAAAAGAAGGCATAAAATAAATAAAATCAAAAGAGAAAGCCATACATAAAAGGGGAACAAACGATGCCACCGAATGAAGCTCTGGACAAGGCAGAGACCATGGAATACCCTGTAAAAGGCATCGTTTCGAGCTTTTAATTTGGATTAAATTACAAATGAAATGATAAGAAAAGAAAGCAGCAGAGAGATTAATCAAAATCGATATCATAACTCAAAATGGGAGTTATAATTAAATCATCATTTTGTTTAAAGTGTATGACAATGTTTTCCATAATAGGAAAGACTAAAGAGCCTTCACCACTGAAAAAAAATAATTTTGTATCACTATTGTAAACTTTTCACCAAACTTTTCACCAACAATTCACCAGTTTTCAAAACTTGACCAACCTTTCAACAGTATCATAATTTTTTTCACCAACAATTCAGCTCTATTACGGCATAGTTTTTACCAACTTCTTAGGCTTCTTTTTTCACCAACAAATCATCAACATTCATTACATAAGACATACTTTTCACCAACAACTCACCAACAACCCACCAACAACTTTAACTTAGGAAAAACGAAAAAAAGAATCCCTTTTCTGGGCCAAGCAAATCTGCTCAAAATTAGTCTCTTTATTCGACTCTTCTAATCTTCATTCAATTTGTTTTATTTGTCTTGTTTTGTCTTGTTACTGCTCCTGATGGCCAAGTCTTATCCTGTTCAGATCCCGCTTCATCTAGGCGGTCTTGGTGCGGGCCTTGAGCTTGGTCTGCTTGGACTTCTTCGGCTTCTTAGGCTTGGAATTGACGACCTGCTGCTGCTTGACCTTCTCGGGCTCGGTGTCGGTATAGTCCTCCCAGGATGTGGAATCGAATGTCTGATCCTTGTAATCTACTACCAGCTCCTCCACTTCTTCGCCTTCCTCGGTCTCGGCCTCTTCCTCGTCGTATTGCTGTTCCTTGTCTTCCATGTCATCGCTCTGCATCTGCTGCTCTTCAATCTGATTCTGTAATTCGGTGTAATGCTCCTGTGCCCATCGATAATGCTCCTCTACCCAGTTGTAAGGCTCCTCAGGCTCGGTGGAAGGCTCCTCAGCCTCGGTATACTGCTCTTCCGTATCGGTATTCTGCTCAGTTTCGGTCTCGGTATTCTCAGTCTCGGTATATTGCTCCTCGGTCTCGGTATTCTCGGTCTCGGTATTCTCCTCAGTCTCTGTATTCTGCTCCTCCGTCTTGCTATCCTGCTGATCGTCATCATGGTTACCATCAACCGCGTTCTCCTCGGTGGCTAGATCTTCCTCTGACTTGTTTTCGACCAGTTTCTCCTTTTGCAACTCGTTGCGCTTTTGACGTTGCGCCTTCATCGAGGGTCCATTCACAAAGTCCATGAGGCAGACGAAAAGCCAGCCCAGGGCGGTCGAGACGCACATGGTACCGATGACGACCAGGCCATAGGATCCCCAGGTGGGCAGGCCGAACTCCTTGTGCAGGCGCAGCTTGATCTCCGCCAGAGTGTGGGTCACCTTGGCGCAGAAGCCCATAATGGTCATGGGAATGGTGTCGGGCTTCATCCAGGGTGAAACCGGTTCGGTCTTCTTCCACAGCTCCTTCTTCACGTAGTTCATTAGAGCAGTTTCGTGGGAGGGACCGCGATAGCGACGGAACTCGCCATCCTTGACGTGATAGATAACGGGCACGGTGGTGATGCGGAAGCGTCCGCCCAGCCAGGGCGAGGTGGTCACATCGATGGAGGCCACTTGCACGGCCTCGGCCTTGGATTCGCGAGCGAAACGCTCCCATATGACGCCCAGATCCTCGCAGGCCTGGCACCATGGGGCCAAGAAGGCGAGCATCCACTCACCATGGAACATGGCCAGCCAATTGTCCTCGTTCAGTTCATAGACATCGCCACCGATGCCCAGTTCGGTTTCCTGCTCCGTAAATTCCACGGCTGGCGGCGAGGCCACTCCCAGAGCGAGGAGAACACACGCGGCGGCCACGATAAGTGATTTGGAAAACATTTTTTTTGTTTAAAAAATTTCGTTTCTAATTTCGATTCGATTTCGTTACGTTTCTTTCCTTATTTTCCCTACGATCAGACCAGAAGTTTATGATGTTCAGGCTGCTAACTACAGTTTGGGTTTTCAGTTTGCCTTTCGACACGTTGAAGTCAAAATCAAGGGTTACTTTGATACAAGAAAGTTGGAATATAAATAAATTTAAGGGTTTAGGGTTAGGAGTGAGAGAAATCATTAATAATAATTGTAAATTATACATAATCCTACAAATTTAAAGTAAAATATGTAAGCAAAATGGTAGAGAACTTTTTCTAGTCAATAATCAAGTCTTAAAATACATTTCTTACTTTCAATATTTAAGCTTAAATGCTGAATGTGCTTCTGTGGTATGTTATCCTTTGTAACCCCTACAATATAAGCATGAAGTAGCTTTTAATATTATTTATATTCCATATATTTTATATCTTAAGAAACCCTGAGTAATGACTTCCTAAGCATACCCCTTAATCCATGCCAACCAGGGTAACAAGGCACCAGCATACGGGCCTCTCGTGTGTCAGTTTTGGGGCTTTAAACTTCATTTGCCACCTTCCCTTCGCTCTGGCTTATGGGAGAGGAACAGGAGCAGGAACTGAATCAGGGAAGGAAGGGGGATCCCCGTCTCTGGGGAAATGGCGGGCAATAAAAGTGGGCGGGCCTGCCATGGCGGCTGTCGCGACTTGTCATTGCCACGACTTGCGGTCGGTGGCCACGCTCGTTTAATCCGCATTGCCGTGTTGTTAATGTGTTTCCCCCAAGCTCCCCCTTCTTCTCACAGTATAATTTTTTTCTTATTTTCCATTTCCTCGTTTTTTTTTTCCCCCGCAGTGCGGACACAAATCATCCAGCCGCCGGTGGACACGACGGTGCTGCTCGGGCTAACCGCCACCCTGCAATGCAAGGTGTCCAGCGATCCCAGTGTGCCGTACAACATTGACTGGTACCGCCAGGGCCAGGCATCGCCCATCAGCAACTCGCAGCGGGTCGGTGTCCAGGCCGATGGCCAGCTGGAGATCCAGGCGGTCCGGGCCAGCGATGTCGGTAGCTATGCCTGTGTGGTCACCTCGCCGGGGGGCAACGAGACGCGGGCGGCGCGGCTCAGCGTCATCGAGCTGCCGTTCCCGCCGACCAATGTGAAGGTGCAGCGGCTGCCGGAGCCGCAGCAGCGGAGCATCAATGTGTCCTGGACGCCGGGATTCGATGGCAACAGTCCAATATCCAAATTTATTATCCAGCGACGTGAGGTCTCCGAATTGGGTAAGTTACTCTTGTTCCTGGTTACTTTTATCAAGCTGGCAAGCTGGCTGGCTATATGCATATATATAAATATATATATCTATTTTTTGGTAGCGTAGTTTGTGGGTTGCGGTGGTTTTGGTTTATACTGGACTTATGATTTATTAAATTTTTGGGGGAAAGCACAGGGTGAAAGTATATACACGGTTGCCATTTAAAGTACCAAGAAAGGGTTAGCCTTCAAGTAGTATATAGACATTGAATCATAAAACTTGGGGAATGTGAACCTAGTTTAAAGAAACTAAAAGAAATTAATATTTAAAGAGTAAATTGAATCCCTTTAAATAAACTCTGATACATATTTCTGTGGCTTTCTTAAAGGAAGTTCTTAATTTTATAAAAATATTATTATTATTCACTCGAAGATCTAAATTATATAGAGTTAGTAAGGCTAAAAAAAATAATAAAATTTAACAAAAATAGCCTAAATTTTGGGGTATTACATTTCAGTTAGGCATCCAGAGCAAACAGACACAAAAAGAAACCAAGATTTTGATGCGTTCTCTTATGTTCTCTCTTTATTCTCTCTTTTCTTCCATTTAATTTACGTTTTTTTTTAAAACAAAACACCAACACAATACTGGATCGAACCGATACGTACCGGCTATGAACTGTAAATTTATATTGATTGTATTTTATATATATATGTATATCGAATTTTGTATTAATTCGTTGACTAATTTTTTAATTTGTAATTTGTTGTTTTGTACTTTTGATTTCATCGCGTTTACATCAACAACAACAATATCACCAACACGGAACACGCTGTAATCTACACATTTATTCACCAACAACTACACCACTATTGTAAACTTTTCACCAACCATTCACCAATATTGTAAACTTTGTCACCAACCATTCACCAATATTGTTAACTTTTCACCAACCATTCACCAATATTGTAAACTCTTCACCAACCATTCACCAATATTGTAAACTTACCCACAATTCCACATTATTTTTGTACACTCTTCACCCACACTATTATTTTAATGTTTTTCTCACCAAACATTACACCAATATTAATATGTAATTTTCACCAATGACTCACCAACACCCCCTTAATTTTTGCTCACACTCCGCACTATCATCTATCTATCTATCTCCCCCACTCATCACCACTGCCCCGCCTGCTGCTGTTTTTTCCAACACATTAACATCACAGAAAAATTCGTAGGTCCAGTTCCAGACCCGCTGCTCAACTGGATCACCGAACTGAGCAATGTCTCGGCGGATCAGCGTTGGATTTTGCTCGAGAATCTCAAGGCCGCCACCGTCTACCAGTTCCGGGTCAGTGCCGTGAATCGGGTGGGCGAGGGTTCGCCCTCGGAGCCCAGTAATGTCGTCGAGCTGCCCCAGGAAGGTGAGTACTGAGTACATAGCTCCCCCCCGCCTGTAGGATGATTGTTGTTGCCTTCCCATTATGTGTCTTAGTATTGTATTGTATTGTGTGTGTGTGCGTGTGCCTTGCTTTTCCTGATTTCAAATTTTTTTTGAATATTTTGTGAATACTTTTATTTGATTTTTTAAAGCAACAGAAAATCTTGTAAGCTGTTTTTGTATTTAAGCTTCAACCTTCTGTTTTAATTTCTTTTTAATTCAAATTTATCAAGGCTTTAAAAAAGTTGCTTTGGACTCATTTTTTAATTAATTTTCGAGAGCTTTAAATGATTATTTGATTTCTATTTCAAAAACATACCCTATATATATCCAATAATAGTCCTGTATAGTGTAAAGAACTAATGCTGAATACCCTGTATGTATTGTACTCTTAACTGCTATCGTTGTCTTCACGAAATGAAATTCGAAATCGCCGTTGGTCGCCGCTTGTGAAATGAACAAACGCGCGTAGAGTTTCCGCTTCACCGAGGTATAAATACTAGCCCCGCCCCTCACGACCCTATAAAGTTCCCTCCCAACATCACACACAGTATATATAATATATTAAACCCAGAAAAAAAACAAAAACCAACCCAAATCCAGAGAGAAGTACAGACTCTCCAGAAAGCTGAATCAGTTTCAAGCAATTACTAAGAGATTATACATCCTTAATCCTTCCCCGCTCTTAGCTCCCTCGGGTCCACCGGTGGGCTTTGTGGGCTCCGCTCGCTCCATGTCCGAGATCATCAGCCAGTGGCAGCCGCCTCTGGAGGAGCATCGCAATGGCCAGATCCTGGGCTACATTCTGCGGTATCGCCTCTTCGGTTACAACAATGTGCCCTGGTCGTATCAGAACATCACGAACGAGGCGCAGCGCAACTTCCTCATCCAGGAGCTGATCACCTGGAAGGACTATATCGTTCAGATAGCCGCCTACAACAACATGGGCGTCGGTGTGTACACCGAGGGATCCAAGATCAAGACCAAGGAGGGTGTACCCGAGGCACCGCCCACCAATGTCAAGGTGGAGGCCATCAATTCCACGGCGGCCCGCTGCAGCTGGACACCGCCGAATCCGCAACAGATCAATGGCATCAATCAGGGCTACAAGATCCAGGCCTGGCAGAGTCGCCTGGTCGACGGGGAGTGGCGGGACTTTGAGAAGCGCATGATGACCGTGCCGCCGAGCCTAATTGATCCGCTGGCCGAGCAGACGACCATCTTGGGTGGCCTGGAGAAGTACACCGAATACAATATCAGTGTGCTCTGCTTCACGGATCCCGGCGACGGCGTGGCCAGCGTTCAGGTGCCAGTGATGACGCTGGACGATGTACCCGACGAGATAACGGCCCTGCACTTTGACGATGTCTCCGATCGTTCGGTGAAGGTGCTCTGGGCACCGCCACGCTCCGCCAACGGTATCCTCACGGGCTACACGGTTCGCTACCAGGTCAAGGATCAACCCGACACCCTCAAGTCCTTCAATCTGACGGCCGATGACACGGAGCTGACGGTGAATCAGCTGCAGGCCACCACGCACTATTGGTTCGAGATCTTCGCGTGGACGCGGGTGGGACCCGGCACCCCCAAGACGGCCACCATTCAGTCCGGCGTGGAGCCGGTCCTGCCGCATGCACCGACCAACCTGGCGCTGTCCAACATCGAGGCCTTCTCGGTGGTGCTGCAGTTCACGCCCGGCTTCGACGGCAACTCGAGCATCACCAAGTGGAAGGTGGAGGGCCAGACGGCGAGGAACATGACGTGGTTCACCATTTGCGAGATCAGTGATCCGGATGCCGAGACCCTGACGGTGACGGGCCTGATGCCCTTCACCCAGTACCGCCTGCGACTGAGTGCCACCAATGTGGTGGGCAGTTCGCGACCCTCGGAGGCCACCAAGGACTTCCAGACCATTCAGGCCAGACCCCGGCATGCGCCCTTCAATGTCACCGTGCGGGCGATGAGTGCCCAGCAGCTGAGGGTGCGCTGGATACCGCTGCAGCAGACCGAGTGGTACGGCAACCCCAGGGGCTATAATATCTCGTACAAGCAGCTGGAGAAGACGCCGGGCACGATCAAGGGTGTGCCGCGTTCGGTGGTCATCGAGGATCACACGGCCAACTCGCATGTGCTGGAGGGTCTCGAGGAGTGGACCGTCTACGAGGTGCAGATGAATGCCTGCAACGATGTGGGCTGCTCCAAGGAGAGCGGCACGGCGGTGGAGAGGACGCGCGAGGCGACGCCCAGCTACGGTCCGTTGGATGTCCAGGCAAATGCCACCTCCTCCACCACGGTGGTGGTGCGCTGGGGCGAGGTGCCGCGCCAGCACCGCAACGGTCAGATCGATGGCTACAAGGTGTTCTATGCCGCCGCCGATCGCGGACAGCAGGTGCTGCACAAGACGATACCCAGCAATGCCTCGTTCACCACCACGCTCACCGAACTGAAGAAGTTTGTGGTGTACCACGTCCAGGTGCTGGCATACACCAGGCTGGGCAACGGTGCCCTCAGCACCCCGCCGATCCGCGTGCAGACCTTTGAGGATACCCCCGGAGTTCCGTCGAACGTCAGCTTCCCGGATGTGACCCTCTCGATGGCACGCATCATCTGGGACGTGCCCGTCGATCCGAATGGCGAGATTCTGGCCTACCAGGTCACCTACACGCTCAACGGCAGCGCCATGCTCAACTACAGCCGCGAGTTCCCGCCCTCGGATCGCACCTTCCGCGCCACCAGCCTGCTGCCGGAGAAGTACTACAGCTTCAGTGTGACGGCCCAGACGCGCCTCGGTTGGGGCAAGACGGCCACCGCCTTGGTGTACACCACCAACAATCGGGAGCGACCGCAGGCGCCGTCAGTGCCGCAGGTGTCGCGCAGCCAGATCCAGGCGCATCAGATCACCTTCAACTGGACACCGGGACGGGATGGATTCGCTCCGCTGCGCTACTACACCGTCGAGATGCGCGAGAACGAGGGCCGGTGGCAGCCGCTGCCGGAGCGCGTGGATCCGCTGCTCAGTTCGTACACGGCGCTCGGCCTGAGGCCGCACACCACCTACCAGTTCCGCATCCAGGCCACCAATGACCTGGGACCCTCGGCCTTCAGTCGGGAGAGCGTGGTGGTGAGGACGCTGCCCGCGGCGCCGGCGGTGGGAGTGGGTGGCCTGAAGGTGGTGCCCATCACCACCACCTCGGTGCGTGTGCAGTGGAGTGCCCTGGAGACGGGCATGTGGAACGGCGACGCGGCCACCGGCGGCTACCGGATACTGTACCAGCAGCTCTCCGATTTCCCCACCGCCCTGCAATCGACCCCCAAGACCGATGTCCATGGCATCAATGAGAACAGCGTGGTGCTGTCGGATCTCCAGCAGGATCGCAACTATGAGATTGTTGTGCTTCCGTTCAATTCGCAGGGTCCGGGACCGGCCACGCCCCCGGCGGCCGTTTATGTGGGCGAGGCGGTGCCAACGGGCGAGCCGCGTGCCGTGGATGCGGCACCCATATCCAGCACCGAGGTGCGATTGCTGTGGAAGCCACCGAAGCAGAGCATGCAGAATGGGGAT
Source organism: Drosophila seguyi (assembly GCA_008042675.1). Classification (NCBI taxonomy): domain Eukaryota; kingdom Metazoa; phylum Arthropoda; class Insecta; order Diptera; family Drosophilidae; genus Drosophila; species Drosophila seguyi. The sequence continues at coordinate 5,318 of VNJU01001240.1, read as the reverse complement.
ATTCTGGGCTACAAGATCTTCTACCTGGTCACGTACTCGCCGCAGGCGCTGGAGCCGGGCCGCAAGTGGGAGGAGGAGATCGAGGTGGTCTCGGCCACGGCCACATCGCACAGTCTCGTCTTTCTGGACAAGTTCACCGAGTATCGCATTCAGCTTTTGGCCTTCAATCCCGCCGGCGATGGACCGCGCTCCGCACCGATCACCGTGAAGACGCTGCCGGGCGTGCCGAGTGCTCCGCTGAACCTGCGCTTTGCCGACATCACGATGCAGAGCCTGGAGGTGTCCTGGGATGCGCCCAAGTTCCTCAACGGCGAGATTCTTGGCTACCTGGTGACCTACGAGACGACCGAGGAGAACGAGAGTGAGTAGAGATTGATTGCTGGATTAATGAGATTCCTAATGAGACTCCTTTCCGTACAGAGTTCAGCAAGCAGGTGAAGCAGAAGGTGTCCAACACCACACTTCGCGTCCAGAATCTAGAGGAGGAGGTCACCTACACCTTCACCGTGCGCGCCCAGACCACCGTGGACTATGGCCCGGGCATCAGTGAGAATGTGACCACGGGACCCCAGGACGGTTCCCCGGTGGCGCCGCGAGATCTCATCCTAACCAAGACGCTATCCAGCGTCGAGATGCACTGGATCAATGGACCCTCGGGCCGTGGGCCCATTCTGGGCTATCTAATCGAGGCCAAGAAGCGAGGTGAGTCGAGTTCGGTCTTGGTCTTGGTCTTGGCTATCATTTACTTAACATAATGTCTCCGTATCTATCTTCTATCTCTCCTATATATTTGCCTACGATTACTCTTTGGTGGCTTGGTTCTAAAATTACCAAAAAATAAAATCCCTTTCGAAAATCATCTAATAAAAAATATACTCTTTGAAATGCTTGCGTAGAAAAAGGAGAGCCATCGTTTGTTTGTAAGTATTGCTGTCCCGTAGAAGGTAGTTTGTAAGCTTAACAGAAATTTTAGTGCATAAAAGAAATACCTAGATCCTTATAGAATTCTTAACCTAATAACAACCTTAATTATATAATAATAAGAAGGGTCTGTAACCGATCTTAATAGATGTTTATGTTCCCCCCTCCAAAATCACAGACGACTCCCGTTGGACGAAAATCGAGCAGACAAAGAAGGGCATGATGCAGGACTTTACAGTCAGCTATCACATCCTGATGCCCTCCACAGCGTACACGTTCCGTGTGATTGCCTACAATCGCTACGGCATCTCGTTCCCGGTGTACTCCAAGGACTCCATCCTAACCCCCTCGAAGCTACACCTGGAATACGGTTACCTGCAGCACAAACCCTTCTACCGACAGACCTGGTTCATGGTCTCCCTGGCGGCCACCTCGATTGTGATCATTGTGATGGTCATTGCTGTGCTATGTGTCAAGAGCAAGAGCTACAAGTACAAACGTAAGTGGCGACTATGACTATGACTCATTATTATCCTTAACTAATTGAAATCCACTTTCAACTTAAACAGAGGAGGCACAAAAGACGCTGGAGGAATCCATGGCCATGTCGATCGATGAACGCCAGGAGCTGGCCTTGGAACTGTATCGCTCCCGTCACGGCGTCGGCACTGGCACCTTGAATAGTGTCGGAACTCTGCGCAGCGGCACCTTGGGAACTCTGGGCAGAAAGTCCACCAATCGACCGCCACCGGGCGTCCAGCTGGGCAAGAGTCCGCCGCGTCCCTCGCCCGCCTCGGTGGCGTATCACAGTGACGAGGAGAGCCTCAAGTGCTACGACGAGAACCCGGACGATAGTAGCGTGACCGAGAAGCCGTCGGAGGTCAGCAGCTCGGAGGCATCGCAGGTGGGTGGCAAGGTGGGAAAATGAGACTTATAGCATAGCCAAAGGGTTTTGTAAACAAACACAATCGAATCGAAGTTTCGATAAATATATGCCAGGTATTAGGTGCTGAATACGAGACTGGGCATAGCCAGAAATCTTCAGCAGGCAGTGTTGCAGATTTTGATTCTGATTCGATTTGGATTTGATTTTGATTTTTATTTAATTGATAATGATTTTGATTTTGATTTAAATTTGTTTTAAAGTGATTTGATTTGATTTTCAATCGATTTTACTGTGATTTTAATTTGATTTTGATTTCATTTAGATTTGGTTTTGATTTGATTTCATTTTGACTTTGATTTCATTATGATTTCATTTTAATTTGACTTTGATTTACTTTTTACTTTGATTTTAAAGTGATTTTTATTTGATTTTTATTTAATTGTGATGTGATTTTAATTTGAATTTATTTTGATTCGATTTTAATGTGATTTTAGAGCGATTTTAATATGATTTTAATATGATTTGAATGTGATTTGGATTTGATTTAGATTTGGTTTTTATTTCATTGGATTTTGACTTTGATTTGATTTTGATTTGACTTTGATTCAGTTCTTTTGAATTGAGTTTGTTATAAATTTCAATTTGTGTTGCAAAACCCCCTAAGTTACTTCTTTTGTCTCATTTTTAATTAAGAAAATGCCGAATGCTGGTGCGATTTCATGGCCAGCTTCGAGTTCAGTGCGCAAATATATTGGGAAGAACTCTCTTATATATATACATTTCCCAATATATTTACCACCAACAAGTGTGTTCTGGTATATGTGTGTGTTGCACTTACAAGACCGCTTTCCCCCAACCCCCAACTCCCTTACTCATTTCCCGTAATTTTGTTACAGCACTCGGAAAGCGAGAACGAGAGCGTGCGCAGTGATCCGCACTCGTTCGTGAATCACTACGCCAACGTGAACGACTCGCTGCGACAGTCGTGGAAGAAGACCAAGCCGGTGAGGAACTACTCCAGCTACACCGACTCGGAGCCGGAGGGCAGTGCAGTGATGAGCCTCAATGGTGGCCAGATTATCGTCAATAATATGGCCAGATCGAGGGCACCGCTGCCCGGCTTCTCGTCGTTCGTCTGACAATCAACCGAGTTCTAAGATCTAAGCACCAGTAGCAGCGGCACCGTCATCCGGGAGACCTTTGTTTAGGCAAAGGGATATGTGAACTAGGGACGAACCGGAGTGGGAGAAGGAGCTGGAGGCGCCTGACGAGGAGGAGGAGAAGGAGCAGGAGGAGGAGCAAGATGAGCAGGAAGCGGAGGGAGCACACACACAGCTCCCACATATCAGCAAGGCCACAGCACGGGCCTCATCAGCCCCTCCAGCTCTCCGACGATGCGCTGCTACAGGGATAAACTTACTATATATATATACATCCTATATATATATATATATATACAGACATTTGCGTTTAGTTTTAGTTACTAGTTACGAGAGATCTGAGATTTGCGAGCATTTAGTTATAGTTTTTAGCCTGTTTTAACCTGTGTGTGTTTTTTTTTCGACTCTGCTCTCCCATATTTTGTGTGTAATTTTAGTATTTATTTATGGCATGTGTGTGCAGCCTGCCATGCCTCCAAAACAGCGGCATTTATCGGTAGGGGGCGGCGATTGTGAATAGAGAGAGAAATTGAGAAAGAGAGAGAGAGAGAGAGAGAGAGAGAGAGGGAGTCCTGTGATAAAGCAATTGCCGCCCGACAGAAAAAAATTACAACTGATTTCCAAAAGTGTTCATGGCGTGGCAGGCAGGCAGGCAGGCAGCAGGACTTTTGAGTGAATGTGAATGATCTTGAGCGTTTAGTCTGGCGCAATCTCATTATATTTAAAGAACAAAAGGACGACTCGCGTATGTTTATTATTATTAATAACAATTTTTTTTTTTTGTGCGAAGAAAACTAGTGAATCTAGGAGGCAGGAAGAGAATAACGATAACGATACACGATTAACGATTAACGATTAGACAGCAGCCGATGCAATCGGTGGGCTCAACGAAGAAAACCCAAGCGTAGAAGAGAGTTCAAGGGTAGCGAAGCAAAAGAAAGTATACAAGCAGAAAGCAGTATGCAAACCAGAAGAGAAAACACAAAAATCATATCTTGTAAGCAAAAGAAAAAGATAAATGTATTATTTTTTTTTTTTATCTTCGGAAAAGACTAACTAAAGATGAGGGAAATGCGGAGGGGAGCCGACAGAGAGAACAAAGAGAAGGCATATAGGATACACATATTCAGATAGATTGATAGGCCATATTAATGCAATTTTCTTTACCACGTAAGACACGAAAACAAACAAGAAACAAACGTTTGCAACTGTAACACACACAAAGCGAAGGAAAAGCGAGAGGAGAGATGGTTTTTGGAGCGCATGCGCAGCGGACTCTAGCACTAGGTACGATCAGTACGATCAGTACGATCAGTACGATCAGTACGATCAGTACGATCTTGGTAGCAAATAAGAGGCATTTTTTTTTCTATTGCCAGTTTTGGGAACAGTTCCCGTGGTACTCGTAGACGCGTAAACTCTTTGATCGTTCAACCTGCGTCGCAGCGCGTATGTGTAATTGTAACTGTAATGCTAATTGTAATGGTAATTGTAATTGTAATTGTACTTGTACTTGCATATATTTATGACTATATTTATATATCGATGTATTGTACATGTATATCTAAAACTTAAACGACTGATTATATATTTTCCCCCTCAATTAGTTGTATACTACTACCATATATACTACTTACCGCCCTTGTTTGTACGATCTATGCATTAACTACGTTTAGACATACCTTTGCGTCCTCACAATAAAAAAAAAAAGAAAACAAGAAGTAAACCCCCCGAAGAATAAGCGTGCAAAAACCGAAGGAGCTTTCCGCTTTTCCCCAAAGTCTCCGAATTTCCCCCAAAATCCAAAAAAAAGTAAGCTAATTTCTACTTCAAAGACTCGAAGCACAAGTTCATCCTAGTTAAGTAAATGTAATTGTAATTGTTGATTGATGATCGGATCGGCAGAAGTAAAGCTGGAGGAGCAGGCAGCTGGAATGGCGGAGCTCAAGCCGATGGCAGTGACAGAGGTCGGAACTTGGCTCGGGGCTAGTTGAAATCGTGCAGCAGGCGCAAAGTATTAGAATATTTATAAATACAATTTAAATGTGTAAATGTAATTGATGGAACATACGAATATGAATCAATAAAAGAAAGTGAAATTAATGTGGAAACGATGGCGGACAGCGGCATTCATTTGGGGGCCCCCCCTAAGAAACCCCCAAAAACCGACCAAAACCCTCCTAGAGGCCCCTAGAGCCCCCTAGAGCCCTAGAACGTCCAGAATACCCCCAAAACCCCCCTAAAGCGACCCTAAAAACCCCTTAGAAACCCCCAAAAACCGCCCAAAACCCCCCTGGACGCCCCTGGAGCCCAATAGAGCCCCTAGAACGTCCAGACTACCCCCAAAACCC